>JABCKV010000060.1:0-85156 GCA_018282005.1 Asterophora parasitica
CTGACTCTGCATCTTCGTGCAGCGTGCTGCTGTCCTGTGTCCCTCCAAAAGCGTGGGAAAGACGCTGGAGGTGGTGGCCCGGAAAAGGAAAGCTTTTTGGCCTTATCGGCAGACCCCACCGTCTACAACCCAAGTTTTACGCGACGCGGCCCGGCAATTCAATCAACTCGTTCTCTTACCCCCGCATGGACGCCACGTCAAGTAACCTGCAGGCTACCGTATGTACCCCCCGGCCCCGATCTTTCTATCGTTTTTCGAGTGTCACTCCTGTAACGAATGGTGCGTTCGCTTCTTACCGCAGGCCCATCGTGGTTTTGATTTTGAATGATATGCAAAGGGCTGGATTGTATGTCCAAGGCACTCTCCCACTCGACCAACTCCTTCACCGCTATTTTCGGCGTTGTCCAGGCGCCGGCCAAGACTGGCGGATATCCCGCTCTTTCCGCCGCTGCACATCGATGGTGTTGGCTACTTCAGATCCGACGACGCTGGTGGCGCCACCGTTTGGTTTCTACGTCCGCGCCTCTTCCCAAATCTGAGAGCGTCAAGCAGGTAACGGAGTGCATGTCATGTAAAAGCCTTACCTCAAAAAATCTGCGGCGTGCTTGAACCCTGACGCCTCTGCAGCTGGTGAGATCAAGATTTTCGAGCTTCTCGCAGGCGTCGATGATAGGGAAAAGCCCTTCACCTATGAAACATGAGCATGTAGTGAGGTGTTGAAGCGAAAGATTGAAGCTGCTCACTCGTCAACCTTGTCCCTGCCACCGAAAGGCTGTGCAAAGATGAACATGTTGCCAGGTAAAGTCCAGCGTCGTCGTCAATCCCAGTGTTGTTGAGAATCAGGGTTTCGAGAGGGGACACTTCGTTTGCACCAATCGGGACTAAGCCAACCAAGTCAGACGAACGGAGTGAATGTATTCCCCCCAGGTTCAGTTTCTATAAGAAGGACACAAAAGAGATGAGGAAGCGTGCGGCAGAAGATACATTATTGGCAATGACCTTGCACCTTCGCCCAACCTCCGTGACGAATTCTGATAAGGCGCCGTCGACTCCTCTGGACGTTGAAAGTCCAAGCTTCGTATTGCCAACTAGACTTACGTTCTCTAGATGACGCAAAGGCTCTAAAACCCTAGCGAGAGAACGAAGTACCTCGTCAGTCATTGTCATCGCGGACGTATTCCCAATAGATGTTCTTGATCCTCGATTGATACCCAATGCCCCAATGGCAAACGTCCGTAGCTGAGGAAGCAATCGTATGACTTCAAGGAGATCAGTGGTGGACATCGCTGTTGAGGTCAAGGATAGTTTCTGCAATGGTGGGATGTGTGCATTGATAAGGAGCTGCGAAGGATGCCGAACGAGAGTCAAGGATAAGTCAAGTCGTTCGAGGGCAGGGCAGAGCTTCAAGATGAGAGCCAATGCAGTGTCGGATAGGGATGTCTGCCTTAGCTTCAGAGTTCGAAGAGCTGGGAGTTGGAAGCCTTCAGGAAGGGCTGTGTAGAAATTCGATAGAGTTGCGTCGGTCTACATTGAATTCAGAGTGACGCGTCAAGAAGGTTTGAAAGGAGATTTGGAAACAAGTTCACTGGCCCAATTTTGTATGCCCCCCAATTTGAGAACCTCTAAATCGGGGCATGCCTTGACCACAGGAGCCAGAGATGACGGTGTTACGGAAGTGTAGTTGAGGTTGAGTATTTTGAGGGCAGGGGAGGCTTCAGCGAGTGCGCTCATGGTCTCTGCGCCTGCCTTGGTGCATCCACTGTGTGCAAAGAGAGAGGGGTAAACGGCGCAGAAGAGAGGAAGGACACGATTAATTGTCACCGCAAGACAAGTCTATTCAAGCCCGACAGACTGCGGAGGAGGTTTGCGAAGACACCGTCAGAGATATCGTCGAAATTGGTCAGTTCGAGCTCATGCACATCGGGGTTTATCCGTGCGATGTCTATGAGTGTTCTCTGCTTGACACCAGGTAATTCTTTGGATAGAATTATTGAAGGGCCACGAAGAAAGTACTATCAGGGGCCTGAATAAGAAGTGCACGGGAAGTTGGCGCACAGTGTAACTCACAGTCACAATTACTTCATGGGCAAGGTAGGTAGGACAGATGCTCTGAAGGATCGCGAATATCCGCGGGATCAAAACCTCTGGAAGGGCCTTCAGCTGGCTAGAGACGCGTGCCCAGACATCTTCATTGTTTCTGAGCCTGACGAAGTTAGCCGCAAAAACGCGTGCGCACAGCGTAGTGAGCGCCGGAGCGACTGAGATAGGAAGGCGACGGGTCGACGATGCCGACGACGAGGGGTTGTTTTGCTGTGAAGACGACGCATCTGCTTCGAAAGATGCTCCGAACGATGATACTCCACCAGTCCTTTGCCTTTTAGATGAGCGCCTTGACATTGCAAGGTGGTCTGCTCTTAGCACATGTGCAGGGGTTTGGAAGTTAAGGTCACTATTTCTGTCCGAGTTATATCCGTAGTGGCTGTGTAACGAGTGCGTATACTTATAAAACTCTTATGATTATAACGTAGAGATAGTTATCGACCGTCTGCGAGGTCTGCGATTCGAAGCTGGCCAGCCAGGCCTCCAAAACAACAACGCTACAAACGCACTGAATGGCCCCACTACCACTCTCCACAGGATTCGCTCCGCAACCTCCAAGCCCGGAATCCTAACCCTGAATTGACGCGCCACATCACGGGCAAGGCCAATCAATAAGATGTGAAGGAGGTTGAAGGGGGCAGGGAATGGATAAGGACCAATATACGACGTCGTAGCACGTAGAAAGGCCCTCCTCGCCGATTCACCGGTCGATGGCGAGTATCTCTCCCATGGATCCTGCGAAACCTGCCCTGATGACGTCGAAGTGGCCAGTACAAAAATTGAGGCAACCAGTAGAGATACCACGATGAGGAAGAGGCAAAGAAAGGTGAACCGTGTTTCCATCGGAGTGGGGCTGAACTGATCCGACAACGTTCTAAAGAACGCATCGACCAATGAAAGAGACAGGAGGTAGGTGGCGAGGAGGAGTAGCGGGAGGAAGGAAACGATCACGGGCAACAATCTCGACAGACCCTGCGTTACAACGATAGCAAGAGGGAGGCTGTTACTATGTTGAAGAAGAAAGAGGTGGCTCGGTGCTTGCGGCAAGTTGAGCCCCAAAGGCAGCAATGTCGCAGCCCACTGGAGGAGTGTGAAGGAAGCACTGTCAGGATGGGGAACCGACGGTAGGCTCGCGAGGAACGCGAGAGTAACAAGCAGGGAACCGATGCTAGCAAGTGTTCGGGATCGCGCGGCGAAGGATAGTGGAAGAAGCACGAGGAATGCCTCGCGGGCTCCCCATTGGTATTCCAACCCACCGACCAAAGTATGTGGTTGCTCAATGGGGTATAGAAGATAACGTACAAGAAGGACTAGAAATGCAAGGTGGGCTATCCAGTCGATAAAGTGAGCGACACTGAAATCCAGTTGAGGGTCAAGTTGAGTCACTAAATGGTAAGAAGCCATACCGAGGTGTAGCCAGCGCGTCATAGGGAATAAATCTCGAGTAAGAGGGTCTTATGAAGATACCAGACTTCCACGCATCCTCGAGGCTCGAGATGACAAGAGGGTGGGACGACAGGGATCGCGGAGAGTCGGCGTCGGTAAGGAAGTCGACCACTGGCGGACGGGTCAGAATGCGGGGCTGAAATAAATAACGCGGACAGATACGCGTACCTCGACATAGCGTTGTGCCCGCCCTATCTAGAGGAAACTGGTGCCATAACACTGTCGCAATGTCTTGCGCGGAGCGGTACTCCGCCAAGAACAGTGCCCACATGGCGTCCACCTGTTTCTCCAAGTACCCTGCATCCTGCTCATCGCCATTCGTCGCAAGCCATCGCTCATACAGGTCGTGAGCAGCAGAAGGTTTCTTCCTATTTCTCCGAAGCTGAAGCAGAACCACTAGCGCAAACGCGACTTCTGTCGGGTGGTTCTCAAAGTCGAACCTGAGTCCATTCTGGTCACGTACGAGATCCTCGAAGTGGATTTGATCTGCCTGCAAGGCGCCTACGCGTCGCACTGCAGGGTTAATAGGTGGCAGTTGGTGGTCGAGGTCAGTCCTGGGGGGAATACGGCCAGCTTCCCTGAGTAGGGGGGTGGATTCTTGGGCGTCACGGTCCATATCCTCGAAGTCTATTTGCCCGTGTTGTGCAAGGCCGCTGCTCACCACGCGCCGACCTCAATTGACCTCACTGCCTACAACGATGAGCGTGTCAACGCCGCTGCTCGATACCATCGAACCCGATGAGCCCTCCGTACTCCCCAGCGGGAACATTTCTTCTGGAAAGACAACAACGCGGCCACCCGTCGTCCTTACACCGACGGCACACAATCCTGAACGGATGGCGACCACTGAGGGCGATGCTGAATCCGGTACGTCTTCCCCGATATCGTGTCACGGGCAATTTATTGACCTGGCACTCCTTTTGAATAGGTATTGCAGGGATATTTCGCCAAGTACGAGCACTTACCTTGACGCGTTTCGATCCACCTCAATTTCCCGCAGTCCGCCCACCCACTCGCACTATTCTTCCTCTTCTTCTTCAGGATAGCGGCTATTGCGGTGTATATCCTGTGCGGGTTTTTCACAGACAACTATGTCCTCTCGGTGAGCCCGTATCTGTTGTCGCTATTTCTTACCCTGTAATCTCACATACTTATAGACCGTCGCAGTCGTTGTTCTTCTTGCAATGGACTTCTGGAATTGTCGAGTGAGTGTGTGGCGACATGCTTGTTATGGTGATACTCAACAGGCCAACAGAATGTTGCTGGCCGAACACTAGTGGGCCTCCGCTTCTGGAATCAGGTATGTACTCCATTATTATTTCTCGCCGTCACCCTGCCGACGCACCCTAAATTCTAGGTGGACGACGACGGAGAAAGTTACTGGGTATTCGAGAGCCGAGATGTATGTGCACGCACATAATGCCTCGCTTTAATGCACTAACATCCCGCCAGCCCTCCCGACCAGCAAACCCAATTGACTCCAAGTGAGTTTTCTATAACACCACACCCTATGAATCACCCATGTTTACCTAGCATGCTCACAGAATGTTCTGGGTGAGCGCCAGCCCTTCAAACCTTCCTCCTTCGTTCCAGGTCCCATAACTCATGTCCCACCAGATCGCGCTGTACTCCTTCCCCTTGCTCTGGTCCGCCCTCCTCATCGTTTCTCTCCTGAAGCTGGGCTTCGCGTGAGTCTCTCTCCCATCTCATATCACGCTTCACCATTCCACGCACACGTTAACCCCATGTCTCAAAGGTTCATCCCGATTGTGATCCTCGCGCTCGTATTCAACTTCACCAACGCTATCGGGTTTACATACGCGTAAGGCCCACGCTACATACATTGTACTTGTGCGCTTGACACTGACCCCTTCCCATCTCCAATTCCTGCAGCGACCGCGACGCAAAGCAACGATGGGCAAATAGCATGGGCTCTACGTGGGGTATCAGCGGGATTGGCGGCCAGCTGCTCGCAGGCGCCGTCAAGAACAGCGTCGGGCGCGTGTTCCAGCGATGACCGTCGCTTGCAGGATCCATAGATTGTAACAACATGCAAAATACTCGTTCATTCCGAGTTGACAAAACAGATATATTCACTCTACATAAGTATATATTTTGCAAACACGTCAATCAGGATCATTGACGACGGTGAGGGGAGGGGGGAGGGAAGGAGGGGTCTACAGTCCATCTCCATACTTAAGTGCGAGGGGGGTGGAAAGAGAAGTGGAAAGAAAACCTGAAGGAAAGACGATATACACATGAATACGAATGGGAAAACAAGCGAGAATGCCAGCGACAGCCCAGCGATAAGTCACGAGAAAAAAAATAAAACCACAAAGAAAGTCTGAGTGAAGAGAAGTGAGCTAGAAGTACAAGTGGTGGTTTGGGGTAATGAATTCCAGTCCGGGGTAGATTGTCAACAAAATAACAAGCTGGAAGGAAGAGGAAGTTTGTGAATACAAAAAAGAAGTCTAAGTCAAGCCGAGCACCGAAAAAAAGGGGGAAAGTAAAACAGAGTCCACGCGTCCAAGGGAAGTTGTTTGATAGAGTCAAACCTATGATCATGATCATGAATCATATGGGAATGCCAAATGTGATACTGGTCGCATAGGGGACTGTAGGCGTCGCATAAGACTTGGTCTCGTGGGCGCGTCATCAGACAACGCAGGCTGGGACCATACATAGCAATAACATGTGGGAGGGGGATGAGAGCAGAGTGACAGACTCCGGAGTGAGCAGGACCTGGGGTAGTCCAGGCCCGGCGCGCTTATTCCAGGCCAACATACCCGCGTACATCGACTTTGGAAAACGCGATAGTGGGCGTCGGGGGCGCGCCCAGCCCGATGAACGACCTCGTGCGTCCCTGCGAGCGGAACGTCGACACGCGCGGGGTCGCGAGGCTGGGGAACGGGACGAGCCCGTCAGCGCCTACGCCAAGGCTCGACGTGAGGGTCATAGTGGAGGGCGTGCGTGTCGTGAGGGTCGGCGACGGGGGGAAGACGAAGAGGGTCTGGGACGGGGTCGAAAGTCCCATGGATGCGTCGGGTGGGCTTTTCAGGAGGTTGTTACGGAGGTGCAGGGGTGGTGGGAGTTTCTTGGAAGTGGTGCGGGCGCGGACGGGGGGCAGGGAGGGCAGGGAGAGCGTCGGTGTTCGTGGGGGTAGGGGCTTGTTCGGTTGGGACTGCACGGTCCGCTCCGGATGCGGCGGTGAATCATCCACGACGATGGCGATAGGTGATGAGGGAACGGGTGGGAGAATGCCTATTGGAGCGGGACGGCGCTTACCTCCTTTGACTGGAGGTCGTGGCGGGAGGTTGAACGTCGAGCGCACGGCGCTACTGGGTGGAGGGGGGACGTTAAAAGTTGATCGTATGGCAGTAGATAGGGGCGGCGCAAGGCTAAACGAGGTCTTCCACACCGGCGCAGAGGGTGGGACGCGAGGTCCTGTAGAGCGGACCAGCGGCGCAGCCTCTGGGGTAAAGTCAAGGTGGGACGCAGCATCTAGTTCGTCGTAGGGGGAGTTGGTAGCCGACAAATCTTCGGATTCCGTGCTGAGGCTCTGTCCATCGAATCCACCTCCAACACGAAGGAGTTCCTCCTCCTCGTCCTCCTCCACGAGATCCTCGCTAATGATGCTGCCGTTGGTCATACTGCTTGCAATGGAACCAGCACGCTTGCGTGAATGGCCATAGCGAGTTCTCCAGGCGGCGCCCATGCCGACACCAGAGTTGGTTGAGGAAGCGAGAGAGGAAACGGAGGACTTGCGAGCGACCATGCGCTCCTCCATGGCCTTGTCAAGGGCTTCCGCTTCGCGCATGACGAGGGTGCTCTCGCGTTCGTCCTCTGCATCCGAGGGCGCCTCGTCCAATAATTTGCGCTGCCTGCCCCACTCCTCCTCGTCATCAGCACAGCTGGACCTCTCATAGTCCAACGTACTGCCGGTATCGCCCTTTAATTTTTTTTCGTACTCCAGCAATTGATAAATGAGGCTAAATGAAAAACATTGTTGTGGTTAGGGATAACAACAGAAACGACAATGAGTAGTAGCACAGACGACATATTGGGGCCGACCCATTTGCTCTTTTCCTTGACATAAGAGTATGCACCCTGCATGCCCTTGAGGGCCCAAACCTCAGGTGGGACAGAGGGGGATTGCTCTGCGGCAGCACGCATGACCAGGGCAATGACCAATGTTGCCGAGCGCGAAATGCCACATTGACAGCTGGACAGATGACAGATGAGATGGCAATCCGGAGAAATCAGAGTATGTAGCAACAACATACTGGACAAGAACACCCTCTCCGCGTTGAAGTGCGGCATCAGTAAATGCCATAGCAGCGTGAAAACCCACGTCGACAAGGTCCTGCTGGCCGTGTGACCACTGAAGTTTGAGGTAGTGCATGCCTGGCCTGCCGGTAGCGATGTTGGGTGGGTGATACGTAGAGTGGGGATTGCGGGTGTTCTTGAAATTGGGGGTGGAAGAGACGGCGCGGAGGTGGGGCTGGGATATGTGGCCTGGGTCGAGGGGAGAAGCAACCTCCTTGGCAACGTTCAATACAGACTTGATACCGCGCTCAATGAGGCCTTGCCAGTCGCGAGCGTTGTCTTCTGAGCCGAGCCAGATGCCTGGGATAATCTGAGTGGGCCCGTCGACATAGGGGGCGTCGTCGCCGTCCTCCTTGCGGTGGATGAGTGAGTTGGCGGTGGCCGGGAGCGAGACGATAGAGGGGCGGCGTGTGCGATCAGGGGGCGGAAATTCGGGTGCAGCAAGGCTGACAGCGCTACCTGGCTCTGAAGGGGCGAGCTGGAGGGAGTTGGAGGAGGACTGGGCAGATGGGAGGGTGAGGGACAATTTTTTCATGTTGCGCAGAGACTTTGGTTTGGATTGAGGGGGGGAATCGGCGTTGGAGTGGATGGAGAGAGCGGCGGGGGGGGCTCGTCTGGGCATTTTGAAGGGTGGCCGTGTGTGCAAAGCGTGGCCGCGGCAGACTGCACGACCAGCGTAGCAAAGAAATGAATGAAGAAGAGATGAAACCCCAACAAGGCTCGGTACACACTACAAAACACTGCACTAAACACTTCATGACTACAAAACACTTCAATGACTACAAAACACTGCACTAAACACTTCATGACTACAAAACACTTCAATGACTACAAAACACTTCAATGACTACAAAACACTTCAATGACTACAAAACACTTCAATGACTACACACTAACCTACTCACCGTGCGAAGTTCATCCTCTTTATTTAAATTTCCATGAACCGATACCAGGCCGCGTTCGTCGCTTCTCTCTTCTGCACCTTTACCTCCCTCGTCCTCCTCGTTCGCTTCATAAACGCAAAGCTCGTCGCCGCCGGCTACGACATCTCCCAGCTCATCCTCTACGGCCTCCCAGAAAACCCTGACCCCATCCCCGGCCGCGTCTCATCCCCCACTCTCGACAAAATGTCTGCAAACTTCATTGACGCCCTCACAAACCTCTCCCTCGACGACTTGCGCTCTGTCAACGTCCCCGTTCTCGGCCCCACTGACCTCGTCGCCGCCGCCACCTCACCAGCCGTCGTCTTCACCACCGCTGTTCTCGTAGCTACTGCTGTCTACTCCAAGCTCGTTCACAAGGGTACGCCTCTCCTCAAATTTCTTCTCCCACGCGCTGACTCGCGCCTTTCTAGGACGCTCCAAGCCCCTGAACCCCGACGCGTGGATTCAATACCCATTGCAGAAGAAGATCCAGGTTTCCCCAAACACCGCCATGTGCGTTCCCAGTTCATTTTAGCCCCTGCCGGCCCCTTGCTCATACACGTCATTAGCTACCGTTTCACTCTGCCGCACCCCCAGGATGTTCTCGGTCTCCCCGTCGGCCAGCACATTTCCGTCTGCGCGGAAATCAACGGCAAGGACGTCTTCCGTAGCTATACCCCCATAAGCAACGACGACGACCGCGGCTACTTTGACCTCCTCATCAAGGTGCGTCTACCATATTCCCCCACTTGCACTGCACTAACTTTGTGTTCTCGTCTCAGTCATACGAAAAGGGCAACATATCGCGCCACTTTGCCGGCCTCAAGCTTGGCGACAAAATTCGCGTCAAGGGCCCTAAGGGCAACTTCCAGTACACCCCTGGCCTCGCCTCACACATAAGCATGATCGCCGGCGGCACAGGTATCACCCCCATGATCCAGATCATACGCGCTGCCCTCAAGAACCCGCTCGACAAGACCACCGTTACCCTCATCTACGCCAACGTCAACCAGGAGGACATTCTCCTCAAGGACGACCTCGACAGCCTCCTCGACGTCCACGGCGGCAGACTCAAGATCTTCTATGTCCTCAACAACCCACCCCCCGGGTGGACGGGTGGCGCTGGCTTTGTCACCAAGGAGCATATCAAGGAATACCTCCCCAACCCTGGAAACACGAATAGCAAGCTGCTCATTTGCGGTATGTGGTTCTGTGGGTACTTTCTGACCTAGTAATCCTGATCACCCTGTTATATGTTCTAGGCCCTCCCCCTATGGTCGGTGCCATGAAGAAGAACCTTGCCGAGCTTGAATACCCTGCTCCCCGCACTGTCAGCAAGCTCGTCGATGAGGTGATTGCTCATCCCTTCTTCCCCAAAAACTCACGCATTGACACATTCCAACGTTCTTCCTTACCTAGGTCTTTGTGTTCTAATCTACATATGTCTGATGAGTGTATCTTGGAGATAACACTTTGCTCACGCGCACGGGCATACCCTAGAGTCAGGCTAGAGTATAGACCAACGTTTTTTTGGGAATGTCGGATAGACCTTATTGAATGACTTTTCTGAATGCCGTCACGAACCCCACAAGTTTGCGAGCTATTTCTGGTAAGTATCCAGTGGGGCAACGGCCCTTTGATCCTAACGCCGAGTTCAATGCTGCAAAACGCGCACTACAATGCTATTTTATTACTGCAGACATGTCATCTAGCTGTGTCGACGAGTCCTCCAGCATCTCCAAATGGCATTCATTCAGCCTGTATAATAGACCAAGTTAGCACTTGGCACATCAAGACGACGCCCACAGTATGGAGTAGACTGACACTTTCAGGATAGCTTCAGCAGCCCCAAACCCAAGCTCAAACTGCTCCTCAGAGAGCTGGCCAGTGCCGTTGCGGGCAAGCTGTATGGCCGCATCGAGGTAGTGCAGCGGCGTGAGGCCATCCTCGTCGATGGGGAGGAGCGGCAGGATGAATCGGTAGTGGTGCAGCATGCGGGCGTGCGGCTTCATTGCTGGGTGCGTGGGGATTATGACGTGCGCTAAGGCGTCTACATAGAGCGTATGATTGTGAATGTGAAGAGAAGGAGATGAAGCAAGTCAGTAAGCATTAATGAATGTGCTTGAGTACAAACTGACCGATCTCGGGGATAGTGTCCAAAAGTGCGCGCCGGAAGCGAATGCCACTGTACTTCGTACCTGCACAAACGCGGAGCGAGCCACGAGGGAACGGAAACAGGCGGCACGGACACGGACACGGACACGGAAGACGGGGAAATAGAATGAAAGCGATCAACTCAGGGCCCGAGTTTCGAGGAGTTCGAACGTTAACGCACCTGGCCTACCCCATCCCTCGTGAAATGCATCCTTCGGCAACGACTCGTATGAAACAAGACACGCGCGGACGTACTCCTGCGCTACGTATTTGTGCACGGCCTGCACATCATAGTATATGAGGGTGAGGTTTGAAACAATGCACAGAGGGCAGAGAAGGGGATGGCGAATACGTACGTCTGGGAGGTCGCTCCGTCCTAGTGCCCTGTTGGCTTTGGAGATGCGCTGCAGCCGCAGGCGGACCGCGATGCGGCGCTTTCCGCAGTACAGTAGCGATACGACGACCTGTAGTAGTCGGGCGTCTACCCGTGGTTCGTGGCTTTCTTACGTGTAAAGGAACGTACGACAATAAGGTAAGAGGCGCCGATGACGAGGGCATTGACGTTTGTTTTCCAAGATTGATTGGGCGATGTGCGGACAGCTTGGGAGAGGAGGGCGGCGCAGGAGAGGCCGGTGGCGACGAAGATGATCACGACAAGGAAGACATAGCTGACCTTGGAGACTGTCCTGACAAAGAGTGGCAGGCGGGAGGCCATTTCACGACATCGACGTTGCACTGAAAGCTGTTTTCGGCGTGGCGGCCCGATCACAACTTACTTCATAATTAAACGACGGTATTCAATTCGCAAGTAGTAAACCAAGAACACTACGAAAGCTATCGTACAGAGACTTGACTGTGATTCTGTAGATGCCTGATCAAAGGCCGTAACGAGAGGGACCGGAGTCAATCCGGGGAGAAGACTGAAATATTCGGATGAAGATAGGGAAAGGCTGAGGAGCAACGCTCTAAACTTGCACATTTTGGCTGCAAAGCAATTTAGTTTCCAAGAATGAACAAACGTTGCATGAGACGTACTCAAATTGACCAGACACGTTGCCAGCAGGGTTATATTCACAGACGAAGTATTTTGCTGGCTGTTCTCATCTCGTTACACGACTTGCAGCTGAAACGGGAAAAAACCAAACGCACCCCGAACTTCGCATCGAAGATGCCATTGCAGGTCTGGACAGCACATCCAACCTGTGTAGTGCTTTTCCAGACGACTTGCGTAAAGTGCGAAGCCTTGGGGTTCGAGGGGTTGTACTCAGCTGCAGCGTTTCATTGTCAGGAAAGGATGCATGAAGGGGACGTGGAAAGTACTCACTAACTTCATCCGTCCATCCTTTGACGGCTGTCGCAATGTTGTAGTCGCCTGTACCAGCGGCGAGGTTCTCTGTGGGTGCAGTGTTACGCCATATTCATCTATTGGTTTGTGATTACATAGACACGAACCACCAAGGCGTCCGAATATTCCACCAGAATGTTCAAAGACGCAGCCGTCCGCCCACTGCTGAGCCTTTGAGGCGAGATCGTCGCTCCAGGTCAAAGGCGCTGCACCGTGTTGCGCGCGCACCGTGTTGTGGGCAGTCAGGTAGGCGTTGATATCGCTGTCGGAAGTAAAGAAGGATCCTCCGCCTGTCGAGGGAGCCTGGGAAGGCTCGGGGGCCTTGGTCGGCGCGGGGGGAGCGAACGCAGGCGCGGAAGTGGTGCGGATAACGGGAGGACGAGTGCTCGAAGTGGTCACTGGAGGGGGAGGGGGTGTCGAAGTAGTTCGAGGAGGAGGCGGCGGAGCGCTAGAAGTCGTGACGGGTGTGATCGATGAGGGGGGAACTGGGGGTATAATCGAAGAGCTAGTAGTAGGCCTAAGAGCAGGAGGGGCAAAACCAGCTGCAGAGGCGATAACCAGAGCTGATGAAGTCGTGACAGTTGGCGCCGCAACTGATGAACTCGCAACGATCTCGCGATTAGCACTTGTGGTGGTGGCGACACTGGTGATGGTAGGAACTTCTGAAGAGTATGTTACATGTCCCGTCTGGACATTCCCAACCACCTGGCTAGGACTGGGCAGCTTAGAGACAGGAGTCCTGTGAAAGATAGATTTCAGTGGCGGTTTTATGTCAATCTACTCGACGTACGCTTCAGTTCCGCAAGCTTTCGCGATAGCAGCGGCGAAGGACTCGGTCGAATTTGCATTCTTCAACACGATTCCCCAAGGATCGGTGCCCATCATTCTCCCATTCCAACCCCACTTCGACATGCATTTCGTCACGCAATCTGCGGTCTTGTGGTACTTCCTTGAACAAGCCGGGCCAGCGAGTCCACCAGGGAGAGACGCAATTAGCAGCGCCACAGACAAGAAAGGAGCAAGGCGAGTCATTCCCCGGAGAAGAAAAGAAAGAATGTGAATGAAAATAGAAAGTGGGAGTCTAGAAAAGATCGATGTCGCCGACGCTGTCGAGCTATTGAAGAACCAAAACCGAGAAGCCTCAGAAAGATTTGCAATTTTGCATTTATTCAGGCGCAACGTTGCCATAGAGCCCGATCAGGTGGATGGCATCTGACATCGGTCGCCCATGATGATGTTGGCAAGCTTGGCATCGAGGTCTATCGTGGTGACCTTCAAGGCTCGTAAACGGTAAGTATCGCGTTCGCCGTCGAGGTCGTCGTACTTACGTACTTCCAACGTTCTGATGCTCCCTTTGGTACGCGGTGGCGGCGCGATCTAAAGACGTAGTCAAACAAAGACAACGCCTATGTACCGAATCTGACGCCAAGTGGCGGCCATCATCTACATAAATGAGCCAACCGCCACCACACTACATCCTCTTCTCCCACTCATCGACAAATTCTGGCGCGCCATCCAGCATACTAGGGCATCCCACCATTCAGTATCACTACGCCAATGATTCGCCCTTAGCGATATGGCCTCAACGTCCCAATGAGCACGTCTTGGTCCTCGATTACGACCCAAACTCTACGAAACCTCCAACAGTGCAGAGCATGTCAAAGGAGATGGCTGTGACATCTCTCAAGGTCGAGGAGGCCCCTGGCGCCGCCGCCGCGCATGATAACGATCCCAAGAATGATAGGATGTACATCATTGAGACGACTGCAAGTGACGGGTACGTGAATTTCGCATAAACGTCATGTTTATCCTCATCATCCACGCAGAGTAACCAACGTTCCACCGGGCGACCGGAAGTCTGCCCACAATGTTCTGATGCAGTTCAAGCGCAGGTGCGTCCTTTATCCGACTCATGAAGGACAATCCTGATGATACCCCAGGAATGCGGTACTGCGACGCGCCCTGCTTTACCCGGATACCGGTTCATCACCCCAGCCACCACCATCACTTCCCATATTACCGCTGCGTCCGGAGTCGTGATGTTTTTACTGCATGCAATATCCCATGCAATATCAGTGGAGGATTACATCGAAGCGTCAAAGAGATCTACAGCATTCAACGTTTCTTGTTCCTGGTTCCCCTGTTCTTCACCGCAGGCGTCGGCTGGGCATTCGCGGGTGCCACGGGCTTGCTGGGCTGTTCATCACCCATGAAAGCCGAGAGACTGTGATGCAGGTGTTAGCAGGGTAACGCAGCTTAAATAGAGTGATATGCACCCTGACTTGAGATCCCCGTTTGCCATCGCATCCTGGAAACCCGCGACCTTCGCATGCTGCTCTTTGAATTCCTCCATCGCCTCCGGGTCCATGTTTTTCTAGAGGATCGATGATGTCCGTCGTATATGCCGTATAATGGTTAACGAGTTGCAACTCACCATGAGATAGGGCATGGCGAGCATCATCGCGCCGCCGACAACCATCATCATCGTCATGGGATTTGAAAGCATGGCCATGAGATTGAAAGATTCATGGGGTACGAAATACGCGTGTTTCTGTCTCGGCGTCAGGCTGATGGGATGCGAGAGAAGCACAGTCGAAGGCGGGTTCAAAGGGGTTCCAGCAACATATGGTCGCACTTCTGGTGCGGAGTCAGAGTTCACAATATCAACCCGTAACTGACGACAAAGACTTCAACACCTCGATTATATGCAAACATGAAATCGGCACTTGCCTGGTCGAATGAGAAGTTTGGTGACGCTACAGAGAGAACGTATGTCCCCACAGGAACGTCGGGTCTGTAATTAATATTTAGAGCGGAGAACTGACGAGATTTGACGACGTACATTGAGAAGCTGCCATCGTGTCGTACACTTCCTTTTATCCTCCCATTGTCGAGAATCAACTTCGATGGCCGCAAGGATTCGATATCTGCGAATTGTAAGGACTGTGTACTTTTGAACAGAGCGCGTGGGTGGCGCTGACCAGGACATTCGTCATTCCATTGAATCTTGCCCGTGATGTCAAGGGCTTGCGCAAATGCGGTGAAGCTGTTCTGTTGTGAGCATAGTCAAGGCTGGAATGCTCTGGTAGGCTTACCATGAAACAGCGAGAAGGATAGGGATGTGTACCATGACTCCACGGGAGAGGAGAGACTCACAAGTCCCTGGTCAACATCAGCAAATATCTAAATTTACAGGCTCGCTTGATCATTGTCAGGTCTGCACCAGTCTGCACCCCTTCTGATTTCTTGTTTCTTCGTCACTTCCCTTCCTCAAGATGCGGCAAAAACGGGCGAAAGCTTACAGGAAGCTCATGTCTCTGTATTCTATGACGTTCGGCTTCAGACAGCCATACCAAGTACTTGGTGAGCTCAAATCAAATTCATACCTCACGCCCCATTTTTCTAACGCGTCTGTTGACCCAGTCGACGCTGAAATGTGCAAAGCCGCCATTGACCACAAGATTGAGCTCGTAAAGCAGCTAACCTCTGTGCTCCAGGGCGAAGTCAAACCGAGTGAGTTCATTTCGAGTTCACCATCGCAGCCTTGCTGAGATATCTGACGGCAAAGCCGTTTAGTGGTCACACAATGCTGTATCCATGAACTGTACATCCAGGGAAAATCCCAGCAGCCTGCGGTCGACCTCGCGAAGACTTTCGAACGTAGGAAATGTAATCACCGGGAGGCGATACCTGGCGACGAGTGTCTTACGAGTGTTGTTGGTACGTTTGTTCGTGATCCATTGGTCTCGTAAGTCCTGCTCACAGTAGAGGCACAGGTCCAACAAATAAGCATCGATATGTCATTGCGACTCAATCCCAACCACTCCGGGTGAAACTACGAAATATACCTGCCGTCCCAATTGTCCATGTAAACCGGACTGTGATGGTGCTTGAGCCACCCAGCGACCTCACTCTCGAGACGAAGAAAGCGGTACGTTAAATGTGACGCATGTAAAATCAGATACTGACCACAGCATACGTGCAGATGGAAGAAAAAACTCTTCTCCCGACTGCATCTGACATGACGCTCGTCGGCTCGTCCACCTCGACTGAACTACCAAAGAAAAAGAAAAGGGGGCCGAAAGGACCCAATCCTCTGAGCGTGAAGAAGAAAAAGCCGCCGACTGACACGTCTGTATCCAACGACAATGCTGAAGGCAAGGCGAAGAGTGCTAGCACCGATCCGGCGACGTTACCGAAAGTGGGCGAGAAGAGGAAACGCAACAATGGCCATGAGGATGATGGATCGGGCGCGGAGCCACCTGATATTGTAGGGGAGGGAGAACGGCGGACCACCAAGAAGAGGAGACGGAGCAAGAAGGTAGAACCTACAGAAACAGAAGCCATAGGACCGTAGTCCTACTCTGCTCACTCAATTCATGTCAGGCTTCATTCGGTCAATGTTAGCGGACAAGAGCGATGTATTTCACTCGTCATGAGGTATGTACAGATAGCTGATGGACGCGAATGTATGTACGTAGTGCAAGTGATGATACAATGACAGGAAGAAGACGGCGCATACGAACTCAGTTGCCACCGCGAAGGCGAAGCACTGTAAGATGATCAGGTCATTTTCAAGTTTTCAAGTGTTGTTTGTTACTCACCCAAGTGGAGGGTGCTCTCCTTCTGAATGTTGTAGTCAGAAAGAGTACGTCCATCCTCGAGCTGCTTGCCGGCGAAGATCAAGCGCTGCTGGTCGGGAGGAATGCCCTCCTTATCCTGAATCTTGGCCTTCACGTTGTCGATTGTGTCAGAGGACTCGACCTCGAGAGTAATCGTCTTGCCAGTGAGAGTCTTGACGAAGATCTGCATACCACCACGCAGACGAAGGACGAGGTGAAGAGTCGACTCCTTCTGGATGTTGTAATCAGAGAGAGTGCGGCCATCCTCTAGCTGCTTGCCAGCAAAAATGAGACGCTGCTGGTCGGGTGGGATGCCCTCCTTGTCTTGGATCTTCGCCTTGACATTGTCGATGGTGTCGGAGGACTCAACCTCGAGGGTGATGGTTTTGCCAGTGAGAGTCTTGACGAAGATCTGCATGCCACCACGCAGACGAAGGACGAGATGGAGGGTCGACTCCTTCTGAATATTGTAGTCAGAAAGAGTACGGCCGTCCTCGAGCTGCTTGCCGGCAAAGATGAGACGCTGCTGATCGGGGGGAATTCTGTCTCGAAAGATGAAATATCGGTTGGTCGTGAGGTTAAACAGGTACTGACCCTTCCTTGTCCTGGATCTTGGCCTTCACGTTGTCGATGGTGTCGGATGACTCCACCTCCAGGGTAATTGTCTTACCCGTGAGGGTTTTGACGAAGATCTGCATACCTCCACGAAGGCGAAGGACGAGATGGAGGGTGGATTCCTTCTGAATGTTGTAGTCCGACAAGGTCCTGCCGTCCTCGAGCTGCTTTCCGGCGAAGATAAGACGTTGTTGGTCGGGGGGGATTCTGTGGAGAGATATCATTAGCAACCACGACTGTAGACAGGGGCTAAGCAACATACCCCTCCTTATCTTGAATCTTGGCCTTCACATTATCGATGGTGTCAGAGGACTCGACCTCAAGAGTGATGGTCTTGCCAGTGAGGGTCTTAACGAAGATCTGCATGGTAGTGGTAGTGAAAGTGGTGGTTGAATGGAGTGAGGCGCGCGACAGCCGCTGCTTTATATTAGGCGTGGCGGAGTTTAAACTGCATCGCATCGCTGAGTCACGCGAAGGTACCAGAACAAGTGATCGTGCAACAGAAGACATAACAGGCAAGCGTAGACGACAGTATCTACACAGAGGTATATTCTTCAGGAATGCTACAAGCCATCGTCATGCCACAGCCGGATGGTTAGGTCCTTCTCCATCGCCGCAGATGCAATGATATTTTTTGTGGGGTGGGTCTACAAGGGCATCAGTCCGGCGCAGGCCACACCGAAAACAATGACGACTTACATCCACCGTCAAGACGACATCTGCACTATCTGATTAGGCCTTCTGCTCTCTTTCCCTGAAACGGGGGCTTACCTCGGTGACCTTCAAGGACCTGGAGCACCTGACGTGTCTGGAGATCCCAAATGTATATCTTGCTATCCTCGCTCCCACTTACAACGTACTTTCCCTTCGTGGTGCTGAAGCACGGCACTAGGCAATACGTTCGGTTTATATGCCCGGTATAGGTCTTCACGCAACGTGACGTGTGGTAATTCCACAAGCGGATTGTAGAATCCTGAGTTGATGCAAGAACAAACCTCGAATTCAGTGAAAACTTGACATGTGAACTGAGATAGGGACAGTGTCAAGAAACTTGGCAAGTGGAAGACAAGGAAACACAAAAACCATATCGGATTGTCATCATCCACAAGAGTCTTCAAGCATTGGCCTGAATCAGCATCCCAGATACGTCTGCCAAGGATCAGTAAGGAGCAATCTGGTGAAAGTAAACATACATTAGGCCGTCCATTGCGCAGGAGACGATGAGTGTTCCATCATGGTTGAAGCTCACAGCTGTGACAGGGTCCGAGTGGGCGGGCAGGACTTTGAGAGACTTCCCTATTTGAACAAATGCTTGAGCTTAGTAGTCTCGTTCTCGCTCAAATATAGCACGCGCTTCGGACCTCTTGCGACATCCCAAACGCGTACAGTTTCGTCAAACCCGCCGGAGACTAGCAGGTTAGAACTGGGATTATAGTTGAGGCAGAACACAAAGTTTGTGTGGCCGATCAGAGTTTTGGCAGTGGCTCCCTGTCATCACGCAGATTGGTGAAAGAAACGGGTAGATTGCAGGGCAGCACAGGTCGCGTACCAACGCTAGACTCCAGATAATTATCGTTTTGTCATCGGAGGCAGATGCTAGGTAATCCCCGTCACTCGACCATGCGACGTCTGATATACCCTCCTTGTGGCCTTCAAAAGTACGTATGATTTCGCCCGTGTAAACGTCCCATAATTTGATGAGTTTATCGGAGCCTTCAAACATAATGAGAAAAGGAAACTTTGTCAAGATGTGGAACGCACTGGATGATGCAAGTATCGCGCCGTCAGGACTGAATTTTAGTGAAGATATGGATCGCGTATGTCCACTGAGCGTGTAGCGTAGTCTGTAGCCAGGTTTCGAGGGATCCAGCGGCGGTTCTGAGGCAGCTGGCGGATTCTGGGATGAGCCCGCTAACTTCGAAGCGCGGTCTTGCGTTGACCCCGGTGGGGTGTTGGCGTCGACGTCCATGGCGTCCACGAAGAAGAAGAAGTGACATCACGTGCCCAAAAATTCTTCATATATTTCAGCTTGAGCCTTCCCCCACCGAAAACTATGTCTTCCTCCTGGATGACCCCTGAAACGCGCACAGAGCTCATTGAGGATCTCGTATCTGGCGTAGGTCAGTTTGTTATATTGCCTTAGCCCTGCCGACTGCTTTTAAAAGCATTTCAGATCGCTATAACCCATCAAACGTCTCAATTCTCGAGGATTATCTCTATCACCAGATCCGGAGCGAGGAGTATGACTGCCTAGCAAACCTTGCTATCCTCAAGCTGTAAGCTCTGATGGTCTCTTGGAAAGATGAACAAGCCCTAACTGATTCTTTTACAGCTATCAGTTTAATCCCGAGCTGTACAATCCCGATGTCGTGATTAACATCCTCCTAAAAGCCCTCACCGCCTGCCCCCTCCCCGACTTTAATCTCTGTATATCCTTGCTCGACGAGCGGACAGCTAACAACAATCTTGACGAGCCCGACCCGCTACCTACTCTGCTCCCCATACTGAGGGGTCTGCACTCTCTTCTCTATCGCTGTCGTTTCCCTGCTTTCTGGACTGCGTACCGCTCTGAAGAACTGGAGACACTGCGTGACAACTATACTGTTGAGTGTGTTGGGTTCGAGAATGCAGTGCGGGAGGTTGCCATTCGGGCTGTGAAGGCTGCCTTCACGCAGATCAGCACAGAACGCCTCGGGTCGTACCTGGAGCTGAGTGGTGCGTTTCGCTATCGTTCGTGTCTGCAGTTGCTGATGCTGCTATGGTAGGTGATGACCTTCAGGCTTATATTCAAAAGCTTGGATGGACACTCGACGCATCTTCGTCTGTCATTTCCATCCCGCCGAACCCCGACAACCAAATCGAGGCCACCGTGGTTCAAGAAAGCATCAGCCTTCCACGTAAGCCGCCCTAGTCTTCTGTAATATATTCTCTATCAATGTCTAAACCCTATCGTCATCCAGAGCTCACGAAGGTGATATCGCATGCTGCACTCAAGGCGTAAAACAGCTTTTGTACAATTTTGCAACTACTAGTTCCTATCAATTCATTGCTTTAGCCTCCGATGATGAAATAAGCTTAAATAAAACAGATAAAGACAGTCTCAATCATGAACTCCTACACAGCCAGGAATGCCGAAACTGTCCCCCAGACTGCCATGATGACACCGATTGCCAGACACACACCATCAAACGAACTGCAACGCCCGGCGAGCATGACCTTCGCAGAGATGGGTCCAATGACGCACAGCATAAAGGCTGAGAAGGAACCGAGGAATGCCATCATGGAACTGAAATCCGGGACCATGATCGAGAACAAGACAGAGAGGACGGCGACTGAAATGCGTTGAGAAATGGCAATAATCCTCCTGAGCGTTATATGTGAGTCTCGCGGGGCAAGCGTCAATCCGTTGGATTTTGATGCCATCTCTTCGGGAGCAGCGATGTGCGTGTCGATACCAAGCAAAATTTCAATTGTGGCGTTGAGCTGTGTTGTTGTACGGTGAGATTACAAATCCAGCAGACAACTGGCTGGGACTTACAGGATGCGTTGTGAGGGCGAATTTGGACCTTACGACGTCCGTCAGTTCGGAACTAAAGACAACCAGAGAAAATACGAACAGGGGGCTGATGACCAGCATCCACAGGGCAATCTTATTGAGAGTAGGGTTATATCCGGGTGTTCGAATGAGATCTATACTGATCTGGAATGCGGTCAGAGAACAGCCAGCCTTCAATGGGTCGGCCGGGCGACTTACCTCGTCGCTGACATAGTTGCCAAACATCAAGTAGCCCGCATATCCAATGAGAGCGTATAAAAATGTGGCGACGACCTTAGGGCCTCCTCAGCAACAACAAAAGAGGTTGCATGTACACTCACAAAGGCCCAGTTAATCATCCGGTCAAATTGACTTGGATCTGCCATATCTCTCGCAAGGGAAGGGATAACAGCATGTCCCGAAAACTAAAACCCGTCAAATCAGTGGCCGTTTATTGTTTTGCAGAAAAGAACCATACACCAGCCATGAAAAGGCCATACGCCAGCCCGAGATTATTCCAATTGTGAACTCCAAAATTGGTTTCCGCGGGGCTCCAGAAGCTGCCTGGTGCGTCCGGCTTAGAGAAGCCGTCAACCACGACCACAAGGATGATTAACACGGAAGATAATATGCCGAGGATGGAGGTGTAGGAGAGAAGCGACAGCGGTAGGAAAATTGTTGGAATAAGACTGAGGTTTGACTTGTGAGTTTCTCAAGGGTGCAAAACGACGTCTGACTACTCACACAATTAGACCCCAGACTTTATAAGTTGTCGCGGAGTAGGTCGGTATCAGGGTGTGCAAAGAATCCGCGTAGAGCGTGACAAGGATGACACTATTTCCGATGAGTTCGAAGTCAAGAAGCAGAGGCGTAAATGCAACATACCTGACGGCGAATAGCTCCAGACAAAACATGATGCTGATAAAAAGCATCGAAGACGGCCCGAAAGCCTTTCTCCCAATATCTGCGTATGACCGTAGTCGAGGGTCAGACAGAATAATTCGGGCAAGTATCTTTGCACTGAGCAAGACGATTAAAGACGACACCTTGAACGATACGAAGGAACGTACGTGTAGCAGGCGATGAATCCGTAACATATGATGAGTAGTGTGCCAGTCACCCAGCCTGAGTAGGCAAACGCAAGGGGTTCAGAAAGCATCCCAATGCCTAACAGAATTGCGATAGAGTTAAATAACTGAAGAGAACACATTAATCATGACCGATAGCGTACAGCAAAGGGGATGAGCCGAACCGTTTGACCAAACGTACTCTTTCCGCCATAGTTATACTTCACACTTTGTGACGAGCTAGAGGAACGTCTGCGCCCCAAAGTCGGCCGCTGGGAGACATCAACTTCCTGCCTGAAGATATTGGCCGGTCTGCTTATTGTAGCGGGAGTCGGCTGTCGACGCGCGTGGGGGGTAGCTGAGAAGGAGACTGCCTTTCGAAGTAAAGGGGTCGTTTCACCAGCAGCGCGTCCTAAGCCATGGGTCCGTTTGCCTGCCTGGATTGGCCTGCCCCTTTGCTGATCTTCTCCGCGGCGAAGATTTAAAGGCGCCGGTGGGCGTTCCAGGTTCTCGTCTTCAGCTTCCCACCCAAATTGGTCCACGAAATCGCTCGCCCGAGGGGTAATGTCTCCACCCGATGCATCGTCCAAGGGCCCGTTCTCTTCATCTCCGCCGTCAGAGCATGTCCCGTCCTCGTCCTCGTCTGAGAAGTTCTCTGTATCCGAAGCAGCGGTCACTTGCGATCCAGCAACAAAATACTGGGCTCGACGATCTATGCAAATATTATGCCCGCGTTAGGGGGCTTTCGGAGAGGTAGGCTTTGCTTACAGGAATCGATTGCATCCCTGACGTTCTGGGAACTTGAATAAGAGGCGATGGGGAACGTCGTCGGAAGGGAGGTCATTGAACAGACGTTCGCCTAGCGCACGTCCTATGTCATAAAAACCGGTGCTGATTTTTTTCTCCGAATTTTCGAACAGCATCCGATATTCACCACTGCCAAACTGGTGGAGCTTTGAATTGCAGCGAGAAATTTCCTGTTTTTTTGGGGGGCGTAGAAGACATGAAGCATGATCGCAGGGACGAGAAGGAAAAATTGGAGAGGGTTGAGTATTGTATTCCCCGACAAGAAGCTCTCAGATACAACTCCAGCTCCTACATAATCTTCCCCTCAGGGCCTCGAATTCTACACGGACTATATTAGTTCACAGTGCTTAAAACATCTGGGTATTACTATGCACAAGACGAAGATGAAGTAGGGCTCTATGTAAGTATAACGTATTTCAAAGACGTCTATAATGATCACAGCAAGAGGTGAGGCCAAAATCTGAGCGAGAAGCTTCAAGTACTTCAAGACGAAGTAATCGCTCTGCGATTCGTCCATACCATGTACGGTTCCCGAGTAATGTCGTAACCACCCTTCGTTCGTGCACTCCGCCTGGCTTCCGGGAGCCTTGCGTTCACGTTGATATCCTGGTTCAAAGTATCATAATCGCGCCTTTGAACGAGAGAATGACTTGCATACCGCTACACGCCGCCGAATTCCAGCCGTGATGTGGGTCCACCACTTAGTCAAGGCGGTCTTGAGACCGGTCTCTCGGTGACCCTTGCTGTTGAGCCAGGCAACAAACTCATCGAGCTGTTGAGGAAACATCTATCAGTTCATGAACAGCCAGAGTTGACGAAAATTGAATTGACCTCTTCCAAGTCTGAGTATACAGCCCAGTCGCCAGAGCCCAACACTCCACTTTCTCCCTCCTCCTCCTTTCTGCGCCCGGGAATGTCGTCATCCTTCCTCTGCGCAAGGAGGTCCATGTCGAACTCGCTCGGGCCTTGAATAAACAGCCTTCCTGTTCCATACTGTGCAACACCTCCACTCCCTACCAACGACGCCGACCCCATGCCGTCGAACCACCAAATGCGGTTATAGAACCGGTCCCGGCCCAGAGGCTTGACCCTCACAGCGCCGAGCAGCTTTCTAAACTCCCGCTCAATGCCCTCGAGTCTCCGCTCGAGCTTGTTAACTTCTTCGTCGAGACGGCGATGATCAGACAGAGCTTGCTTGATCGACGCTTGCTTCGCGCGGGCGGCTTCCCGCTGCTTCGCGTGCGCAGTTGTCACTGCCTTGAGGCGAAGTTCTTTTTGGCGAGCCGAGTTCTTCTTGCCGTTCGATGTCGACGGCGACTCGGAGCCGCCTTCAGATACGTCAGAAAGGTCGCTGGAATCCGCCATCACGACGTCTTGGTCGATCCCGTTCTTCGCGGCGGCGGCAGGTTCGTCCTTTGGTTCTTCCTTGAGAGAGCTCATTTCTTCGATGCTGAAAGGGAAAGGCTTGATTGAGCGCCGTGGAATAAGAAACAGAAATGAAAGGTATCTTACAACTGCTTCTTCATGCGATTGACGTCGATTTTCTCCTTCCGCAGGGCAGTGAGTTGCTCTTCGCAAGATTCCATGTGCGCGTGGACGGCTTTACTAGAGATCGCCAAGTTGCACATGAATGACAAGATAGCGATTTTGTCTTGGGGAGGTAGCGAGTAGTACTGATCAGCTGGCGTAGCGCGTTGCGAGAGGGGTGCAGATACGGGAGTGGACACTCGAGAGCTCGAGGACGAGGTGTCTGCGGAGGGTTCAGGGGCGAAAAGCAGGCGCGTCAAGACCTCCCGAAGACGAGGGAAATTCACGACATTTGCATGCTAGACACAAAATCAACGTGTTGGGCGAAGGAAAGGGATGGATGTACATACGTCTTTCAAGCATCCAACAACGGCATCCTCCCAACCTTCGCGCCCCTCTGTATGTCTGAGAGGAACTCGTTCCCAGTTATTGCCAAAGTCAGCCATGGCGGCCGTCAGTTCGTCGAAAGAAATGCCCAAGAGAACATCCTCGGAGTCACCAGCTTGTTGGGTCTCTTCGTGTACCCTCATCAGGGAGACGAGAGCACTGTGGCGCTGGAAGGCAACAGTCCGGAGGTTATAAACGAGCGTCGAGTGGATTTCGGCGAGCAAGGCGCAGGGTGGGTCCATGACGGGATGTCGGATAGCATGCTCAAATTCATCCAGCGTGAAACTGGAGATGTGAAGTGGTTGACTATAAGGAAAAAGTCTCAGCCACAATGTCGCTACAGGTCGAAAAAACTCACCCATATACGACCAAGAAATTCCAAGCCATCAAGAAGGCCTCAAATGTTCCAGGTTGGTCATTGAATGGAAGTTCACGATTGGCATGCGGTCGTTGTACCTTTATACCGGCTTTTTTCTCTTTGTCGCCCAATCGCACATCGAGATCCTCAGTTGGGTAGCGAACTGGCTTCTTCTTCTTCTTCTCTGCAGCCAGACGTTCTGCTTCCTGTTTGGCCTGTTTTTGTTTTTCAAGTTTTTCACGAGCGTCGCGTTCTCGCTTTTCAGCTACAGCAGCAAGGTCTTAACAGCCCGTTTCAACGAAATTAGGAAGGGAATAGAACGTACCTCTCTCTTCCTGGGCGGGCGTCATCTTTTTCTGCTTCTTTGTCGGTGGGCCCTCCTTATCCTCCCACACCTTTTTCCGCTTGTCAATCTCTCCCTTTTTTATAGTCTCGACGCCCTTGCGAGTCTCCTCAGGCATGACAGATTCCAGTCCGTAGCGCTTCGCGATGGCGGGCTTCACCGTCCATGGAGACGCCACGGCGGCGTCGCGGTCCACGCAATCGCGAATAAATCGGCGAAGAATGGATTTTGAGAATGAAAGGCGGTCACGACTGGATGCAAAAATGATTTAGAATGACCCGCGTCGACATCAAGAAACATCAAGCCTTACCTCATCATCCCGCACTGAACCTCCATGAGGCTGCCAACCATCTTGCCTTCCTTGTCCACATTTTTGGAGCTGCCTTGTTTCTTGTCGTGGCTCTTGTCCTTTTCCAACTCGAGAATATGGACCCAGTAGAAATACAGAGCTGGGTTGTCCTGAACGATCGCATCCTTGGCCAGAATTTTGAGATCGCCACCAATGACATGGGGGGCATCCTCTTCCAACGATGAGGTGGAGGAGGATGAAGATTCCTTATGCGCGTCGCGCGCGTTGACATCAGAGCTGTACTTGGGCGGGTACACCTTCTCCACCCTGGCATAGTACCTGCATGATACGTGAGATGGGCTGCGACAAGGAGATGGGGACATTGATGTGCTTACTTAGTGCCGGACAAATCAACCACGACTCCTAAAAACGCGTAGTCGCGATGAGGACGCGAAAGTGGAGGGACGCATATGAAACGGAAACTCACTTTCGCCCTTGAAGTATCGATCCTTGAAACGCTCATACACGGCCTCCACAAGGTGATCAAGGCGCCCCATAACCTCTACATAACAAACGGAACATTAGGGAATGAATAAACACGTTGGTGGCGGGGGAGGGGGGTAGGACTTACGCCACTGTACGGCCTTCAGTACTACAGGCTTAAGTGGTTCGGAAAATCTGTGGTGCATGGTTCGAGCCTCTTGCTTTTCACTGTCGACGGCCTGGAAGTAGTCCAGGCCGCTCTTGCCTGTGACCTCGCACTGGAACTGCTTCAAACGGTAGAAGGACATACGGGCGGCGTATGCTCTGGGAAAGGGCCATGGGTGAGCTCGTGGCGGGCGGGTAGCATGGCAGGCGTAGGACGTACTCGTATGTTTCGAATATTTCTCCGGTCTCTCGCAGATAGAAAACCTCCTTGGCGGGATCAGCGGTTGCAGCCTGCAGCAGAGCCTCAGAGGGCTCGGTGAGGACGACGCGCTTGCGGCGACAAGTAGGCATGATTGGAGTAAGGGAAAGCGGGGCTTAAGGTGGGACACAGGACCTAGAAGGGCCCCGAGGGAGTAAACAGGGCTACTGGGGGAGCAAGGGACACGGGAAAGGGCAGAGGGAGCGGGGAGAGGATGGCGGGAGAGGGAGGGAGTCGGGTGGTGGTGGGAGGAAAGAGGGAGGACAGTGATGCGGGATGCGGCAAAGAAAGGGACAGGTGGCTGGCAGAGGTCGAGTGAGTGTATATGGTCATTGTCTTTTTCTGCCGCCTCCGTGGCCTGCGCGCCAATTTTTGCCCAACGACTGTAATTCCTCCCCATCGCCACCATTCCCCTCAATCCCACACCACCGCCCAACATTCTTGCCTGTCTACTCGCCTCGATATTCTGCGTCGCCGTTTCCGTGTGCTCACCCATGTGCTCTCACACACCTCCGATTCGAGACCCGTACCGACCGATGTCTTACTGGCGCTCGCTCTCACCTCCTTTCCTCACATCTGTGCCCTCGATTTTCCGCAGGACTACATGCATTTTGCCAGGACGTCCCTTCTCATTTTCCGTTGCTCCTGCATCTTGATTGAATTCCTCGTTTGCCCCAGGCTGTGACTTTTCCTCCACGTGGGTTTGCACGTGATCGTGACGCGCTCAAAAACATGGAAACTTTTGAAAAACGGCGACGCCCCCAACGAAGTCGATTGTAATTAATGATCGTCGTAAAGAGTCCCAGTAGGTAGCCTATTATAACACGCGAACGTAAAAGTAGAGCATACAAATAATAGCAAGAGGTCCGAGAGTAGCGAGTAAATGTCCGCGGAGTGCAGGTAATTAACGGGACAGCACGTCGCAATATCTTTTGAAAAAAGGCACGAAAAGCAATGTTCGAACTGTCCATGAATAATGCCAATGTAAAATTCTGAATAGTCCTTAGTCGATGCTGCGACGCTTGTCCTCGTTTCGAGGCGCCTCAGGTGTGCCAATCAGCCTGAGCTTATCCCGAAATCCAGACCGCGACTTTGTCAGTGCCTCCTTGGAGTCACCACTCGACGTCGCCTTTTTCTACAAAGTGGCAGATTAGTACAATTGCTACGTGAACAATTCGACGACGAACCGAGCTCTTCCTCCCCAAACCAAAGAAGCGCTTTTTGTGCGGCGTAGCGTCGTGACTGTCCGTGCTTTCCGTCCCGGAGGATTTGTTCTTGGCATCCACTGCATCCATCATGGCAATCGCTTTCGCCTCCGCCGGAGGCATCGGATGTTCAGGCTGGACGCTAGGACCCGGCGTTGGAGACTCAGCGACCGGCGGCGTAGGAGCACTGTCTACGTTCACAAGAACCCAGCCTTGCCCGTTCCCTGAGCTAGGTGAATCCACACCAGTCCCTGCCGTTGCGACAGGTAACGGCGGGGTATTCGTATCCGCCATCATTCCAACAAGTGCCGCCTCACTCTTACGGAGATGCATATCAGGCCTGGTAAGCTCAGGCGACGCGACACGGACTTCGTGAATGGGCGTTTTCGAGCCATCTTGTTTTTCCCCCTCGGCAATTGGGCTATGCACCTGGTCCATTATCCCGCCGGTGTCTTCCGGCTTCTCGTCGATGGGCGTCGGCTGCCATGCTCCTGGCAGCATAGGCCCAAGGGAAGATTGCCTTTTATTGTGCGAAGAAGCGGGGGTTTCGTTTTCTTTGAGATTTTGGGGCTGCACTTGGGATCGCGCCTGGTCAAGGGCAAGAGCTTCGCCGATACCTGTCCATTTGATGGGGATGTCGTAGCTGGAGTCGCTTGTGGCAGAGAACGAGGTATCCCTGAACGCGCCTGGCCCGAGTAATTGAGAGGCGGGTTGGTCAAAGGCATCGTGAGCAGACTGCGGCGATGGGTTGGATGTTAGGACTGAGGGAGGCGTCGTCGTTTGAGCAGTACCTGGGCTGAGGGGACTCCGGGGACGGTTGGGGGGTGTTAGGGATCGATGTTTTGGAGGCCCATGGGCTGGGGATTGCGCTGGAGGAGCGACAGGAACTGCTACTGTTCCGAAGGGGGATGTTGTGTATAATACGTCAGGTACGAAGCCTGTTGCACCGACGCCAGTCATATCCTCCGCACCACTCGAGATTGTACTCGGGAGGTTGGCGCGAATATTTTCCACGGTATGTGTATCTGCTTCATGTACAACAGACACAGGCACTTGCGCTCGGGGTGCAGGCTTTCGGAGCAGACCAGGATGATGGGGGATCGGGGGATCGTGGTAGCCATGGGTGACCTGGAAACCATGGCCAGTAATATGATCCTCCGTCACAGCCCGCACATGATGATAGACCTGGGGTTGAGCCGGGGCCGAGGCATTTGGTTCAGTCGCCATTCGTCTGTGTTGAGTGTACGAGGCAGGTGCAGGCCCGAGCTGCTGCAAGACAGCGAAATCTGGGCTCTGTGCGTGCCGCTTGATATCCCCATGAGATCCACCCAGATGAGAACCGCCGAATGCAGAAGTATTGGCGGAATCCTGGCGCAGAAGATCATCTGTAGCACTGGAGCCAGGGCCCGTGAAGACCCACAAGTCTTTCACGCGCGATCGATTGGTCAAGGAGATCGATGAGAGGAGGGTGAATGATTGGGCATCAAGGGACGAGAGAAGCGCAAGAATGTGTCGAAGGGAGTCCGTGGCGAAGGTATCCTGCTGGAACCCTGGAAAGGGATAAACCATAAGAATGGACAGTGAAGGTGCAGATCGTACATTTGTAACCCTTGAGCTTGAATTCAAACGAGTTGTCGCCAACCTTCTTTTCTGAGACAACGCCTCGTGGCCATGATGCCCGTACAGCTTGGAGTATGGCGGGCGTCAGATGGAGTGGTGGCCCAATGACACGCATCAGAGTAGGGGAGAGGAAGGACAATGCGAATGGAACCCTGGGCTTCTGCTTGTCCAATGAGATGCTCCCAGAGCTGTCTCGAAAAGGAGACGCACTTGTCGGTAGAGGGGTTCCTGAACGGGAACCAGCAGCGGGTGTGGTGGATGGCTTGGAGAAAGCCATCGCAAGACGGTCGTCAGCCTCTCGTCCATAGTCTAGGCTAGATAGATATGTGTATCCACACTGGTATATGATAGCGAGGATGTCGACAAGGAGCTTCTCCGCTCGAACGCTTTTTGGGCTTGCCCAGGGCTTGCCGTCGAGGGTGAACTCACAGAGCTTGTGGTGGACGTCCTCACGGAAGGCAGTGAGAGTTCCATAGGCCTCTAGGAGCTCTCGGATCGTGGAGACGACGGACGGTGGAAAGGAGTAGAGGCGAACGAAGTTGGCGCTGGCAATGGCCACGACGGCAAACGAGTTAGGCGCCGGCTTGAGCTCGCGGGCAAACTCTTTCCTTGGTACAAAGCCAGAGCCCACAGGAAAATTTGGCAGAGCTGGGCTGAGAGATTGCTGCGCCATCGGACGACACAGTGAGGACGACAAGAAAGAACAAAACAACACACGTTGACGTCATGTGTTTGCCACACCTCTCCCACGTGGTACCGTGCCTGGTGGCGGTGCAGAACCTCAACACTCGCATCAGCTCCTGAGGCTCCCTCTTCGAACGGAGGTACTGGGGCCGGGGTGTGGCGGCTTCCGGACCGACGGACCGCGGGTCACTTTAAAGACGGATGTCCATCGCATCTGGCTCTCTTCCCCCACTTCCCCGCTTCCCCCACACTCTTATCCTAAAAATGTCCTCCGGAGTCGGAAAAATCAATGTGTTGATGTGTAGGTCGTCGCCGATCCCATAATACGAGCCGCGATCTAACCACTCTGTTTCTCCAGGCGGTACCGTAAGTCCCCCTTAGCGGGCGGATATCTCGAGTTCCTGTTGATTAGATACATAGGGAGAGTACACTACTGGATGGGTCGGTACAGGAGCCTCAAAATCCGACAAGAAGGTACGTCTGATGAATTCAACTTCTAACCCTCAACTGACCAGTGGTCACTCTTTTGTAGATCGGAGTACGTGTTCGACTCATTCAGTGCTGCTAACTCCCTGAAGCTGAACGGAATGGCAGGTTGTCGGTCTTACCTTGTTCGACCTCCGCCGCCTGGGCAAGGTAAGCTGTTTGTTCTGGGACAAATATTGGGCTTAAATGGTCGATACGTCAGGTCGACAAACTTGGCATGGTTGGCGTGAACGGAGGAAAGTTCCCCGCCATCCGAAAACATCTCGATGAGAACATAGGAGGGGCTTACAAGGATATGGACCTTTCGTGCGATGATGTTCCTTCATCTCAACCGCAAATTGCTGACCGGGCTCTACTAGTTTCGATGAATACCCCGAGCAAGGGAAGGTTGATCCCGAAGCCTGTAGGTGTCCCATTTCCACGCAAAGAGGGCAACAGTATGACGGAAATACACAGATAAGACTGCCATTGACAAGATGTCGCCCGGCGAGGCCGTCATCATCTTCACCCCCGACAGTGAGCACGCCACAGTAGACAACTGTGCTTCATCTATTAAACAATTCAAAGGCACCCATCATCCCATCGCCCTATACGCCATCGAGCGCGGGATTCATGTTCTCGTTACCAAGCCAGCCACCCAGCTTCTCTCCCACCACAACGAGCTCATCGCCGCAGCAAGAAAGCACAACGTCTGCTGCTTTGTTGAGCACCACAAGCGGTAAGCTATATTCCATCACAGAATTTTTATTGCGGTACCTGCTAATTCCTTCGATCTCTAGCTTTGATCCGGTGTACAGCGACGCCAAGGCCCGTGCACAGACCCTCGGCGAGTTCAACTTCTTCAACGCATGGATGAGCCAGCCGAAGAGCCAGCTCGAGACTTTCCGCGCCTGGGCCGGCAAGGACTCCGACATCAGCTACTACCTCTCCTCCCACCACATAGATATCTGCTGCTGGATTCTTCAGGACATCGCTGTCCCCACCCGCGTGGTTGCCTCTGCTGCCACAGGTATTGCCACCAGCGAACCATACAACTGCGTCCCCCAAACCGAGGACACCATCACTCTCCTGGTCGACTGGCAATCCACCAAGAGCCCCAAGCACAAGGGAACTGCCGTGTACACTGCGTCCTGGACTGCACCCCTGAAGGCGGGTGTGCATTCTGCCCAACACTGGTACTATATGGGAGAGAAGGTCCGTTCATAACACGCGTTTTGGCCACACCGTAGGAGATATTAATTCGCCTTTCTCGCTGCAGGGTGACATCTCTGTTGATCAAGCCCACCGTGGATACGATGTCACTGTCGATGAGACAGGGAAGACATGGTATAACCCGTTCTAGTGCGTTACGTTCCTTGAGCGTCTGCGCGTGCAGCTGTAGAACCCTCATTGCTGACGGATGTCATCTTTAGCATGAAGTACTCGCCTTCCGAGAGTGGCCACTTTGACGGCCAGCGTGGCTATGGATACATTTCTATCGAGAAATTCATCGACGCCGCCCGTAGCGTTAACGCTGGTGTCACCAAGCCCGCCGACTATGATACCCACGGTCTCCCCACCATCGCCAATACCGTCCTGACGACCGCTATTCTCAACGCGGGCAGGATCAGCTTGGACGAGAAGAGGGCGGTTGGGATCAAGAAAGATGGCGAGACCTGGGTTCTTGAGTAGGTACTACGGAATATTGTGGACAGCTATAGCCGTGGCGGAAAGTGTATTTTTATCATGCTTGTCTTGCGTACATATTTTAGTACAACGCGTAGAGGACGAGAGCGTACGTATGATAGCAGGGATCCGGCCGGAGGTGGAGCTCTGCCGGCGCTCGATCGATGTTCGTTTCCATGATGGAATTTCTCGGGGAAACGACCTTGAAGGATTAGCCCTGAAGGTGCGCCGCAGCGCGGCCGACAAATTCAAGGTCCTGAGACATACATATTCCTTACAGGGCAGAGGCCCAGAGCGGGACGCCGCAGTGCAAGATCCACGACGTCCTGTCGATTAGAATTTAGACCATTCTTCGTTTCATTCATCAAGTCATTTCTTCGAACTTGGCTTCGAATAGCTTCGATTGTACAGGTTATCGTGTGGTTCCGGATCCATATGTACTTGGGGCATAGGAAGGGACCTGGGAATCACAAGGACGTTGACATGTGCCTCTAATCGAAGCGTGTTCCTGACCTGTTGATAACGAGCAGTACATACTGATACGGCTGTGCAACATGGGATCTGGCGTCTGCATTTTTATAAAACTAAAATGACGGCGACATCCAAGTTGCGAGCGGGCGATGGGCGGAGAAAGATGCAATTCAGGATTTGATATTGGTGCGTGTAATAACGACAAACGTGCGGCCCGGACAGAGGTGCAAGTGGACAGCCCGCTTGGAGGCGGTAAGAGGAGGCTTAGAGAATGAAGAGAGAATGTAAAGAATAAAAGGCAGTAATAATGTGCAGATGAAGTAAAGTGCCCTTACGACCGGGAGAATGCTGTGTCGATAACAGCAGGGACCAAAAATATGTATGGAGTTGACACACGAGGTGCCAGAATGGTCCGCAAGGGGGGAAAGTATACGATAAAATGAAGAATAAAATCTACTGTAGAAGAAGGTGCGGATGTCGGTGGAGTGTACTGGTATTGCAGAATGAAAGGAGGGGGAATGATGGTGGATGAGTGATTGCATAGAAAACAAAAACACAGGAATGAGCGAAAGTCGGTGGGTTATAGACGACCAGAGGTGACGAGAGGGAACGCGAGGACACGAGTTCCTTCGACGAGGAAATGAAGAAAGCGACGAGGAGGCACAGGCAGCTCAAACAACTGTCCATAGAGTGATTGTACCCCGAGTTCTCGACGAAATGCAAGAAATGAAGTCCTCGTCCCTCCCGGCCAACATCGCTCGTCTGGCCTCGAATAGGTTGTACGCCTGCCATGATAGGATAGTAGTGCGGATGATGAGGAGAAATGAGACAATTGCGAGGGAAATGCATGGTTGATTGAGTTGCAGAAACAGATATTGTGCGAGGGCGTCGGCGAGACGTGTATTGATATTACATTTTGCGGATTGTTGACGTTTTGAAGACAGTGGAGGCGGCGAAACCGAGTACAGGTGATGGGGGTGCTATGACACTGACGCAGCTCGTGGTGGCGAGACATTATTGATGTTGTGCAAAGCGGGGCGACCAAACGTGACGAAATCGTGAGGGAGGAATTGGTCCGGAGGAGTTTCGACACGATGCTTGTTCACCACGGGCTCAAACGACGATGACATATTCTCTTTATCGTCAGACGAATAGGGCCCTGAAAAGAAATCGCTGGAGAACGACGGCGTCTGAGGAGTGAGGGGCATGTCGTCGGACAAGTCGGAGACCGAAGTCGAACAGCTCGTCGGTGTGCTCACCGCCGACGCTGATGTGCGTTTGGGGGTGACAGGCAGAGCAGGAAGGGTGTGACGGGTGAAGTGACCGCCCTGGAGATAGTACTGGACGACGAAGGTTGCTGCCTTGGAGTAGAAAGCGTACGAATACTTTTTGACGAGAGTCTCTGACAGGTCATTGACGTGTTTCGACAAACGAATGTCAAGGTACTCGACGACCTCAAGGCATTCTTCAGTTTCTTCCCAAACACGGCGTGGTTTGCCACAAAGGAACCGCGCAAGTGTCAAGGCCGCCAAAGCGATAGTCGAGGGAGGGTACATGATGAACTCGCGGTAAAAGAGTGTGATCTCCATCAAGAACCGGGCGACATGTTGGACTTTGGGCTCCTCCATGATTGGTCCACAGCACATGAGTCTAAGCCAGGCCTCTGCAGTCGGGTGACCAAGAGTCCACTGTATGGTCGACAGTACATGTCCTTCCATTTGAATGAACGCAGACTCTTCGTACGTCTCACGACATATCTGAGCAAGGTCTTGGACGGTGGGAACGCGTTCCTTGGCATCTTCAAACTTGGCAGCAATCCAGAGGGCAGCACAGCCAACGAGTTGGTAGTGTTTGATGTAGACGATACGGCGGGAGACGTAGCGGTCGATGATATTGAGGGTGAGGTATAGCGTCTCGGGGCGCAGCCGGAAGGTGAAGTGAATCTCGACGAGGAAATCCACGAGGCAGGGGCGCATGTGCCACCGGATCTCTGGCTGTTGGTCCATTGACTGGGCTGAAGACATTGTGAATCGCTACAGCGAGAGCATTGAGCGCGTGAATGATGATGTCAACAACCGGCGGAACTGACCTCCATATCATGCATGTAGTATTGAATCTCATCGCGGTATTCCTCCTCGAGGAGAACACCTTCACGGCGAAGGGCCAAAATCTGTGCTCCGCGTTGGCGTTGTTGGAGAATGGCGGATTTGGCGGAGCGAGGAGTTCTTCGAGCAGGGCCGTTTGAAGGGAGAAGGGGAGATTTGTGAGGTTTGGACACGCCATGGGGAGAGGGACGCTTCTTGGGGTAAATGAGGGAGTTGCGAGAATGTCTGAGAGAGGCGATGGAGACGTCTTTCATGTCGAAATAAATTGGGTCGGGCGAGTGAACGATCGATTGTGGGCTGCAAGGAACAGGAAGATGAGGAACAGGTGTTGATTCGGCGGAAACTCGGTCAGGCATGAGAGAAACTAATGGCGGGCAAAAGAAAATGACAGTATGAGGTGGCAAGTCGGTGTGGGCCACAATACGCCAATAAATAAGGTTCAACGAGATGACACCGGAGACAAACGCGGACGCAAACAAGGAACTGGCCTATAAAATAGGACTCGAAAATAGAGAATACTCACAGATGGCACAGAAACTGCAGTTCATGCGACGACGAAAGGCGTTGTCAAGTGGGGTGTGCAATACAACACACGGCTGGAGGTGGAAAAAGAGAGGAAATCGTCAGCGTCGATAGTCGTGAGCTGCGCAGGGCAGAGATTCAAGGGAGGGAAATCAAGAGGTCGAAGAAGACGACGACATTGAGGGAGAGAAAGAGGGACAAGGCGGGATATAAAAAGTCGGCGGAGATGGGGACTGCCGTGCAGGTAACCATCACTGCACGCACGTCACACAGTCACAATCGATTCTCACTGCCTTGCGGCAAACAACTCCCACGACCCCACGTTTTGCGACGAGCACAGAAATGACGTAGCCGCCCACTGCAGCGCATATAGCCAGCACACCAGTACTCACAGGCAGGCACCGCGGCACGGAATCTGGACACTGCATACACCACGTTAGCTAGAGTCGCGCGAATAGACATCAACGCCACTCACACGAATCAAACGATTGTCAGTTGAGCGGCAGGGGGCGAATTAAAGGCGAATTACTTTGAGGAGCGACCGGGAACAAAAGAGTGACTGTGGTGAGTAGGCTGGCCGGGAGTTGGTCGCCACGAAGCTGGGAGAGACGCTCGAAGTAAAGCGAGCGTGTCCTGGGCTGAGCTGGCGAGTGGAGGCGGCGAAACCTCAGACTCGGAGACTGGGGAAGGAAGAGGAAGAGAGACAACAAAAGAGTGGTGTCAAGGACAGCGCAACCGTTTTGAAGGCGGAGGACGTGGTGAAAGGTGTGGTTCGCTTACGGCGCTCTAATAGTCTCAGATAAATATTCAATCCCTGTTTTGATTCAACCCACCACGTTTCCTGCCTGCAGGCAGAGAATATGTCAACATCCCGTCACCTTGGCTTCTTACATCACTTTTCTTCTTTTCGGCAACCACCAGTATATAATCCTCCAACTCATATTCCTTCCATGCAACCTCCTTTGTCTCCTTGTCCTCCTCCTCGCGAGTCTCGGATGCCCCGGCGCATCGTTCACACACATCGATTATTCCAACATACCCCCATCAGTCACTTCTTATCGCGTCATTCGTCTGCATCCCCATAATCATTACCCTATTTTGATCTCACGTACTTACGCCTTCAGTCTTCAGAATCATTCAGGACTGCCAGTGCGAAACTCGCTGACATTTCTCGCAACCCTCGACAGCACAGTCTGTACGTAGAGCTGTTTGCATTTGGCCCTGGTGAATCCAAATTTTTGTCACTTCAGAGTACCCGACGGTTCTCCCGGTGATATAGAAAGTACAAGCGATTCCGCAACAGGTGGGTACTGAATCGATAAAGCGTCACAATCAATACCCATGCTTATCCATGTGCGAATCTAAGCGCACATCAATTTGGCATCAATTTCCCGACCTTGTTAATTCGCTTGCGGTACAGGCACTCAGGCACATAGCGCCGGCGGCGGTGAGCGCGTTGTTCTGCAACGGTGTTGAGGTGATTCGTCGGTTTTAGTTCCACGACGGGTGCTGTCGGGTGTGATATCCTCGGAGGAGGGAACCGCGTGGACGCAACAGACGCGTCGCCCTCTTGCAAGCTGCTCGGTGCGCCCACAAATTTACTGCACTTATCTTCAGACAGGATGAGAACTTGGCCTTGCTTCTTGACAATTGAATGTCATTGGCATGTGTCGTCCGACTGTGATCAGCTTTAGGCAGATCACATGCAGTTTGCGGAAATCGCTAGAGCCGCCGTGATCACCGAGGGAAGCACCTGGGAAGCACTTTTTTTTTTACACGGTGGCATTGCTGTCTGTCGTAAGTAGCGGTCCTCGCTCTTGTACTTATCGAGCCACGGCCTGCCGCGGTGCATTGGCATCGAGGACGATTGGAGCGCCAGAAGGACAGGGTCCATGGGTCTGTGGTGCGAGTGGTGTAAAAGAATTTCATATATAAATCAAATCGAGTGAAACGATGTCAAGGAGGAGGGGTTTCGTCGTCTCGGTGTAAGTAAAGGGATTCAGCCTGCTGACCTCTCGGCCAACTCTCGGCGACAATGAAAGTCGACAAGTCGCTCTCTATTTTCAACCGAATCTGTTATGTTGGCCGATGGCATCGAAGAATCTGAGATGGATGGTGGAAAATGGAAGCAACGGCCCGGGAACACGGTGATAAACTTGCCGGTGTAACGTTCTTGTCCGCAGATATTTCGATGACCATGGTCGAATGCACATATCATACATATATGTACGACACGAATGTACACTGTACTTGTACTACGTGCAGCTCTCGCCGCCTTCACCTTCCTTCCTTGTAAAGAGGAATTAACCAAGGTCGTGTGGTTCCGTGGTCAGAAATTTAGCTGTCATTGATGATCAAAAGCCCAGAGACGATGTGGTTCGTTAAACATAGGCTGAAATGGACGTCTTACCCACTTGTCTGAAGATGAGTTCCCCCACAAAATTAAATCACCGAATCTTGTTCGATGACAAGTTCCGTAGAGCTAAGTTGCACTACGAGATCTTCTCCATGCGGGAGTTTTGTGACAGTCCAGGCGATGTGGACCACACCAAGAGGTAAACGGCAATCATACAGACCATATGGTGGCATATGGGTCCAACGGGATTTTCGGACGAGATGAAAGACGACGCAAAGGTCAAGGGACGCTAGCAACCCGAGAGCACGCAATGATGAATTAGATGTGGTAATAAGAGACCCTGTACAAAAACGGAATTATGGAGATGTGCAAAGAAAAAGAACGTAGAAAGGAAAGATGCGACATTACAAGCCGCGATGTCAGTCAAAGGTGGTGCACGGCGATTTACCAAGAGGTAAGAAAGTTCGGACGATGTGTGGAATTCGAGCGGCGTTGTTCAGAGAAGTGTCCAAGTTACTCTCGGTGGGTGTTGCCCATAAGGAGCGCCATTAGGTCATGCGTGGGCTGAGAGTTGGGCCCTTGCTGTTGCAAATGAGGGGGAATGAGGTGCGGCATTAGGTGCGGAGGTAACTGTTGCTGCTGCTGCTGCTGTTGGCGCATAGCGAGAAGAGGGGGGATTTGGCCACCAGGACCCTGTTGGCCGGGGAAACCACCTCCTGTGCCTCGCAAACCACCAACGCCACCCATGCCCAGAAGTTGGTTTTGGCCAGCGGTACGCAGATCAATGCTACTCGGGTGTCCTAGACCTCCCATCGGAAGATGGCCACCAGGGTTCTGCAGTTGATGAGGGCCTCGGATCGGGGGCCCGGCGCCGTAGCCAGCATTGCCCCCAGGAGGGAAGTTGTTGAAGGGCTGCTGCTGTTGCGGATTGGAACCACCGAGATGCAAAGCACCGTGGAGCCCAGGCGATGGCATGCCGGGCATTCCTATGAACTGCGAAGGCTCGTGAGGCGGTCGTCCTCCGAGGTTAGCTAACCCCGGAGGCAGGCGCTGTTGCTGGGGGTTCTGCAAGTGCTGATGGGAGATGGGCGATGGCCCTCCGCGGTAATGGTTTTGCTGTAGTGGCATTGAGGGATTCCGGCCACCTTGTTGGTTGAACATGGGCCCACCGGGATACAACTGCTCTAGGTTATTACGCTGCTGCTGGGGAGGAAGGCGCGGCTGAACATTGAAAGGGATGTCCTCGTCATATATTCCAGCATTATCACGGTTTCTGGGAGGGGGTACGGATCGGAGGCCAGGAACCATACCATCAGGGACGAAGTTTCGGTCATCGAGACGACTCTCGTACAAGGGCTCGAGGCGACCAGTATGTAATTGCTGCTGCTGCTGCTGTTGTTGTTGTTGTTGCTGCTGTTGTTGCTGAAGAAGGTGGAGGTTGTTTTGCGGTTGCAGCGCATAATTCAGGTTGCTGGACATCGGTGCAGAATTCGGGATGTGCAGAGGGCCGCGTGGACCCTGAAGAAAGAGGCATGAATAAGGAATAATAAAAGAACATACGGAATTCCCTACCTGGGCTGAACTGCTAAGCATAGCGTAGATCTCATCCATGGCACGAGGGTCCGGGCCATTGCCATGATTGCCACCAAAAGCGTGATCCTGCCGTTGGCCAGGCCCGGGTGACGAAGATAAACCTACGGGAGTATGGGACTTCGGGATCGCAGGTACACTCTCTCTTCCCTTCGCGTCGAAGAACTTGGCAAACCTGCTGCCCTTGTTGGCAGAGTATCCGTTGCCGCTGTCTGATGACGCGGCGTCGTGAAATTGATGTTCAGCGGACGGAGCGAAGCCATGACGGTCTGTTAATGCTCGGCGCTGCGCATCAGGGGCAACAGCAAGGCTGGCATCTCTATGATCTTCAAATCCATAGGACGCGCGATTTTGCTCTTCAAATGGAGAAAATCCAGGCAGCGAGCGGAGAGCGTCGTTTTTGGATGCTTGCTGAGCAACATCGGACTGTATCCCTGCTGGGTTGGGGAAGGTACCTATTGCAGGTGGTAAGGAGGTGACAATGCAATGGTGGATGGAAGGCTCACCGTTCTGTGAGATACTGGGGCCGTTGTTCAGATTCTGTGATCTGGAAGCCGCAGGATTTGAGCGGGCAAAGGCCAATACACGGGATCCAGGGGGAGGGTTGAATTGGGAAGCGGGATCGTGGAGAGAATTTGGAGGGGCTTCTTGGAATGGCGTCGTAGTAGCTCTGCAATGTGTGTTAGATGATGTGGTGTATGCATCCAGAGCAAAACTAACGAAGTTGAAGGCTCTTTGGAATAACCAAACAAGGAAAGCAATGAGCTGGGGGCCGCTGCGGGGGTTGGTCGAGCCTCGGGCTTGGGAACGGCTGAAGGTGAAGTCACTTGAGATTGGGACAGAGGAGACGCAAGATTCAAGCCATCTATAAATTATGGTCGTCAAACCACAGGGAAAAGGGCGGGAAACAAAATATGTACCTTTTGGTGGTGTTGGAGATTCTTGTGACGGCCGGGCTTGGAAGGCGGTACCGTCGTCCGGTGCATCCTTCTTTCCATCTCCTCGCTCCCTCTTCATAAGGAGCCGGAACAATTGTATCTCGTCCAGTGGCTTCCCGTTCACGTCTGCTTTCTCGGGACCAACAGAGTCTTGGGTGTTGGCCGGTAAGCCTCCTTGGTCATTCATCTCCTTTTCCTTTCTCTCTTTCTTCCAAGCTTGTATGCCGTCGAGCCCCCCGTCGCCAGTCTTTCCGCTGAGGATGCCTCCGCTCGTTGAGGGTGGAATATAAGTATCCATCCAAGCAGGCTCCTTCTCTCTCTCTCGGTCTCGGCGATCATCCCGGTCTTTTCCATCATCAGTGGGTCCAGCCTTCCTGTCGCGTCCAGTCGGACGCTTTGCTCGGCTGTCGCGGTCTTCAGCGGCCACCCAACGACGATCTGCAGGATCCAAAGTAGATTCCTTATCCCGCAAGCGCTCAGCCCGCCTCGCAGCCATTCTCTCGTCACGCTTTCCATCATCTCTCCACCGGCGGGGATCGTCCTCACCGTCCCGCTCCAAATCCCGCTCGCGGTCGCGACGATAGTCGTCTCGCTCACCTCGCCGAGATGGAGAAGGTTCACGTCGAGGCCGAGAGGAATCGCGCCCACGAGATCTAGCTCTCTCGCGATCGTCGCGGTCTTTGCGTCCATTGTCAGTCCCTGAAACTCAAAAGGTCAGGTAGGGAAACAGAATACGAAGACGATAGTTGAACTTACGGTCTTCTCGAACTGAGCGTAGATCAGGTCCTACAAATTCCATAAGCAGCTATTAGACAACTCGCTCGAAAGGTTCGTACCCTTTCTCCAGTCTTCGCTGGCCTCGCCCGCCTTCTTCTTTATGGCATCTCGTGCTTCAGTACGTCGAGAAGAACCAGGAGGCCCTTGAGCTTGACCCAGTCTACTCGTTGAACCCGTGCTGAGGTGCGGAGCAGTATCCCTTTCCTTGTTTCTAGCGCTGAGTGGGAGAGCAAGTCGGTCGCGGTCATATTTGTCGGAGAGCTGGGTTGGGACGATGTAAGGCAAGACAATGGTGCAGTCGGAACTGTGTGTTCTCACATGACGAAGGCCGTCTTTATCTCTTGTATCTCTTTCACGGTCCTTGTCGGTATCCCGCTCGCGATCACTTGCACGCAACGACTGGTGCTTGAAATTTCCCATTTGTGACGGCTGAGAAAGGGTTGAACGAAAAGAAGGACGCGGCGGAGTTTCTGTGGAGGATTTAGAGTGAATAGCAGCAAAGCATAAAGAGGCCCTACCGCCATCTTCGATATCGCGCCGGAACCTGGATGGAAATGCCAAGGTCAGCAGCACATAGTGCGGTGAGCATGAAGAGCAAGTCACCTTCTCTCCCTCGCACTCCCTGGTGTCGTCGGTTCGGATTCTTTCTTGGAAAGATTCTGTTCATTTTCACTCCTGCCCGGCGAGAAGTAAACCCCACTGAATGAAGAATCGAAATGGATCACACACCCAAACCAATCCTTCAGCTCTGGCATACCAGGTGGGAGAAGGACCATTGGAGACTTTGATAAAAAGAGAATTTGAGCACGGGTGTAAATCCTCATAGGTTGTGATGGAGCGAGTGTTTTTTCTGCGTTGGCGGTTGGGACAATCTGGCCTGGTTCGTTCTGGACGGCGACGTTTCCCAGAGACGTAGCCAGCGCGTCGACCGCAGACACATACAGACTTGAAGCGACAGCTTCGGTTGAGTCTGCTATAACTTTTGCCATAGTCGATGTAAGAGCGAAGTGAGTAAACTGAGGTTGGCAAAAGACTGAGGCCACAGCGTGTGGTAGCAGATTCTTTCGGGACTTGAAATATCCAAATTTCTCATTTCGATGGTTTCCACTCCGCTACATGCTTCCTCCAACCAACTTGACACTGAAGCATTTTCTTCTCAAGCAAGAGGTTTTTAATCTCTATCGCCATGTCATTCGCGCGTCAAGAGGTAGTAACACCGCGTCCTTCTGTTGTGGCCGGCTAACTCATCTTCCAGGCATTCCTGACCCCGTGACAAGACGGGAAACTGTCGCCTGGATCCGTAGTGAATTTCAGCGAAATAGACATTTAACCGACGTGGTGCGCTCCCCGTTGTGCCCCTCTCTGTCTTATCGTAACCTCTCTTCAAGTAGGCTGTTATTGAGGATAAACTGAGATGGGGTCGGCGAGAGATACAGCAGATCATGCCCACTGCGTAGGACTGGATTTATATTATTTAGATGAGTGAGGCGTGTACAACCTATGTCTAAACTCCTTACTGAAGGCGATTAGACAGAATACTTCAGCGTCAACGTCGGACAAAATAACATATTTCCTATGTCGGAGTCCGTGCGCACGTCAGTCTCACGTGGAAAAGTCACAGACTAGTGTTCACCACTTAGGCGCCCATCTCTAAAGCTGGTTCTTACAAGTCTCAGCACGACCCCTTGGGAAACCTTTCGGCTTGTGGTGTGGATGGACTATCTTTGCCCCCAGAAGCCTTGTGCCTCTGCTCCTAACCACGTCCTGATCACCCGATACACAAACTCCTTTCTAACAAGTCAACATGGAAGTTTTCATGCGCGACGTGAGCTACTCTGCGACACCGAATCAGCTTACCGCAGCGCTGGCGAACATTTTCCATGGCCCACGATATTCAGGATTGTCACCTCTGCCCCTCAATTTCCATGTCTTTCTATTCAAAGACAAAAGAGGAGGACGCCAGCATTCTGGTTCCGGCACGCTCACTTTGCCGAATAGAATTATTGGTGCCCAGTTTTTGGGAGAGTATGGAGAGGGGTCGCACCCCAGGCTTGATTGTATTGTCTGTAATCGGCGTATCAAATTTTCGACCAGCCAACGCCAGCCGCGCTCTGACATTGTCGAAATTATCACCCGCCAACCTTACATCGACCCTCGGGTTGCGGAGGAGAAGGATACCAGAGACCGTGCCCTTCGCGCGGACACGGTGTCCTTTACGACACTTCAATTTGGATGGGAGTGCAGAGACTCAGTCTTTTCGATCGAATGGGAACATACAATCCCGGACTACCGTGGCTCCGTTTCCTTCGATGACGATCGAAGGGAGCTGAGGATAAAAATCCCTCGTTCGATGGACACCCTTGCTGTCGCCGTCCGCTTTGCTCAGATCAACGCAGCTTCGGTTCACACCACTATCTCCAAACAGCCCATCGTCTACATGACTCTTTTTACGCCACCTGCCTTCGAAATCGAGACGACGCCCTTGCGGACACGACTAGCCGCTCTTCCCATTGAGGGTCACGCCCGCGTATCCCCATACACGTCATTCGCCATTCGCCTCGTCTGTAGTTCGACTCAGGAGTTGGCTACATTTCGCAAACTTAGCAAAGTTGTGCAGCTCCAGCACGATAACAGGGAGACTTACGTCGAACGTCGCGGTCTTTTTTCGGTCACCGTTGAGGAAGAGCTGCAGCATCGGTTGCGGCGATTGAACTGGTGCATCTCCTTCCAACTCGAGTCTCTTTTACGGAGCCTGGCAGTCGATATGACAGAATTACTCGATCTTTTGCCTGACATCGTCACACTCACGCAGGAGAAGGGCAAACGATACACGGCATCAATGCTGCGTGATTTCGGGCCTCGAGCAATGGCTTTTTGGCTAGATCCCGGAGAAGAACAGGGGACGCTTCGAGATTTATTTCTCCAGGCTCAGAGGGATTTTGAGGCGCATGGAAACGCGTCCTTGCAGGCCACCGACGGCAGCTTATTTGAATCCTACCATGTCGAGATCACACCGACTACCATGCGCTTGTCTGGCCCACAGTTTGAGCGCTCCAACCGTGTTATACGCCGTTACCATCCAGATCACCATGAATCGTTCCTTCGAGTCAGTTTCGTGGAGGAGGGTCGCCTACAGTACAGATTCGACCGAGATGTTGACGGACCGGCTTTTATTCGTTCCCGTGTCGGCCCTTTTTTGCTCCAAGGCCTCATCATCGCAGGCAGGAAGTTCCGTTTTCTTGCCTATTCGCAATCGGCATTGAAAGAACACGCAGTATGGTAAGCATATATGACAAGCTGACCCCATTGCAACCATTAGTTACAAGAATTCTTTCGACAGGTTCGTCAAACCATTCCGTGACCCTCAGCACGGATACGTCGATGCACCTACCATTATCACCAGCATTGGGTCCTTCGCCAATCTTCCATTTGATCGTGATCTTATGCGTTGCCCGGCGAGATACGGTGCCCGAATTTCGCAGGCTTTCACGGCCACGGATGCATCTGTCAATATTGAGGAGGTCGAGGAGATTTTCCCCATTGATGATATCAAGACTTCTTCTGGAGACTATTGTTTCACTGATGGTGTCGGCACGATGTCCAAGGAGCTGGCTATCGAAATTTCCCAGGAACTCAAAGCGAAACGGCGTCGCGGTCGCTATAGGAAAGCTCATCCTCGTGCCTTTCAAATTCGATTTCAAGGATCGAAAGGGATGTTGTCCGTGGATTACACTTTGACCGGTCGGGCGATATGCCTCCGTCCCTCAATGATCAAGTTCGAAGACCCAGTGTCTCGAGAGATTGAAATCGCTCGAGCTTTCGATAAGCCGGGCCCTTATTTCTTGAACCGCCCACTCATCATGCTACTTGAAGGCCTCGGAGTCAAATATGAAGTCTTCAAGTTATTTCAGGACAAAGCTGTTCGGGAAACAGAAGAATCGGCGAAATCCCTTGGACAAGCTGCACGGATGTTTGAGACCCACGGTCTCGGTTCCTCGTATCGACTCCCGTCTGTGATGCTAGGCCTGGAGAAGTTGGGCATTGACAACATCTACGGGAGTGCCTTCTATCAGCGGGTGTTGGAGTTCGCAGTTCATCATGTCTTGCGACTCCTGAAGAACCGAGCCCGTATACCCATTCCGGATGCATGGACCCTCGTTGGGGTTGCCGATGTTCACATGTTTCTCAAAGAAGGAGAGATATTCGCTTGTATCAAACCCACCCACGGCCACATTATATATCTCGAAGGGCCAGTCCTGATATCGCGTTCCCCGACAATACATCCAGGTGATGTGCAGATCGTTCACGCCATCGGGCCTCCTCCAGATGGATCGTGCTTTGCTAAGGAGCCCTTGCCGAACACAGTGGTTTTCAGTGTACTAGGTACGTATGAAATGTTCTGACATGTATGCAGTTCCATTTTTAAATTGATGCCAGGCTCTCGGCCCCTACCCTCCTGTCTGGGGGGTGGGGATCTGGATGGCGACGTCTATAATCTCATCCCATTGAATTCACGCTCTGAATTCAATATACTGCAAACCTACCAACCAGCCAAGTACGAAGCGGCGCCGAAGAAGCTGGTGGACCACGACAGCACGATGACTGACGTCGCTGAATTTGTTATGGAATACATAAACAGCGATGTTCGTCGTCAACAAGTTCACTTCACACTTTCCACCAATGTCTTACATTTCTCTCTACAGGTGGTCGGCATTGTCGCAATCAACTGGCTTATACTGGCGGACCAATGTACCAATGGCATCTTCGACAAGGACTGCCTGAAGTTGTCGCGCCTGCACAGTGATGCAGTGGATTACCCGAAGTCCGGTAACCCAGTCGCCCTGGACCAAATTCCAAAGCTTCGATTCAAAGTGAAGCCTGATTGGAATGCCCCGGAAACTGTCAATTCCAACTCAGCAAATTACTACAGGAGCGAGCGGGCGATCGGGAGACTCTTTCGTGACATCACACTTCCTGTTGCTTCGGCTGATAGTGGAAGACGTCAAAGACACCGAAGGCGCCAGGAGCCCGTGGATGAACTGTCTAGGACTTTGGACAGCCTTTCGATAGCCGACGATGACGAGGACTATGTACAGGAAGCCGTGACCTTGAAAGTTTCACAGTTCCTCGATACAACTGTTGAGCCATCCATCGAAGTGGCCGAGCGCATTCAGGCGAATTTCCATCACTACGTGTCCGAGTTGAACACAATCTGTGCCAATCATACCCTCTCCTCAAAAACATGCTTGACTGAGGAAGAAGCGTTGGTGGGGACAATCGTACAGAAAACGTCTCAGCCGAGGCTGCGTCAAGAAATGACAGCCAATTTGAGGGAGCGGACAGATATCCTGGCCCGCAGTATACGGGAGGACTTAGCAGGCGGCGACGAGGGCGACGAGGACGAGGAATTATTGAGGTTGAACTATTTGGAAAGAGCCTGGAGGGCTTGGAAGCTTTCTATTTTAGAACGCAAGTCGTTCGGTGGAGAGAGTTTTGGATGGTTGGCCCTGGGGGCCATCTTTGACGCAATTAAAGACATCGAGGACGCAGAACTCGATGAAGCGCGCAGCAGGTTTTATTGACGTGCTGCAAGAGTAAGTACAAAAATACCTATATATCATGAAGTTCCACTCGTAGGGCCTGCAACGCATCGGCATGGTACCAATGGTGCGTGTACCTAGCTAGAGACAGGGTGCTGCTCGATATTCTGTCTGTACCGCAGCTCCGTTGATTAATGTTGAGTGCTCAGTTCTAGTAGTGGTTATGCTTGGTTGCGAAGAACTAAAGAAACAGTTAATGGAACTGCAATTCAAAGTGAGTGTAGAGGAGTTTTCTTACTGAGAATTACTGAATCACCCCTAAAATGAAGAAAATCATCAAGTCAGATCTAGGCGGCAGACGAGTCTACGTACCGGAGGAACATTTTGCTGATGTACCGATCCTTGTTCACGGGCTTCTTGTTCTTTCCCTTTGGAATCTCCGTCCACATCTAAGTCACATTCGTCAGATTGCGTGTACGATTGTGGCGTTGACCGTAAGTACCTCTTTGACGTTCTCGAGAACCTGAATTTCAGGTCAATTGGGCAAAATAGTCATCGACGAATCACTTGCCATGTTGCTGTGTCGGTCAAAGGCCTTGACACGAGCGAGGAGCTTCCTGTTGTTCCGCAGAGAGATAAGGACCTGGGCATGGTTTCGGACAGCCTGTTGCAATACAGAAAGCGGTCCCTGGGAGATTTCATGCTCCTCTAGTTGGCGAAGTTGCGCCTCGTCCAACTCCGATTTTGGGACGTGAACATATTGGCTGAAAAATGCGGCGTTAGACAAGGAAACACCGGGGCGGACGATCCTCACCTCATCTTTTGCGGTTCAAGTGTGAGTTGAAATCAGTTGTTTGGTTGCCAAACAAAAACTTTTCGGACTGGCCGCATCGAAACGTGCATAAAACCACTCCATCTTTCATCTATGGGTCGTCTAAGGGAAAAAGGAAAGGCAGGCGCAGCTAAAGCGTATGTTACTCGCTCTGCAGCTATCAAAAAGCTCCAGTGCTCTCTTGCGGACTTCCGGCGGTTGTGCATCTTAAAAGGTAGGCTACACACATACACGACTATACCATATGCTCGCATCTGACAGTTTTGTCCAGGTATATTCCCTCGCGAACCTCGCAGTAGGAAGAGAGCCAACAAGGGATCTTCTGCGCCAACGTCGTTCTATTACGCCAAGGATATTGCATATCTCGCACACGAACCTGTGCTCAAGAAGCTACGGGAACATAAAGCCTTCGCCAAGAAACTTTCTCGTGCACTCGGTCGTGGTGAATGGAGTAGTGCGAAATCTCTAGAGGACAACAAGCCGGTTTACCGCCTGGATCACATCGTCAAGGAGAGGTGAGTAGCATTACCACCCATCTTATCTCCGACGCTAATTCTTGCAGATACCCCACATTTGTCGACGCCGTACGCGATATAGATGATGCTTTGTGCATGATTTTCTTGTTCGCCTCTCTCCCATCCAACTCCCGCGTCCCTCCGGAACTCATCGAAAACTGCTCACGTCTCGCGGCCGAATGGCAGCTCTACGTTATGCACTCACGATCCCTACGCAAGTCATTCTTATCAATAAAAGGCGTCTATTACCAGGCGGAAGTCATGGACCAAACTGTTACCTGGCTTGTACCCTATCAGTTCACGCAAAGTGTGAGTGGTTCATTTAAGCTCGATACAAAAGTATTGATCTCTCTGCAGATCCCAGCTGACGTCGACGTTCGCGTTATGTTGACGTTCTTGGAGCTCTACCAAACCCTTCTTGGATTCGTGTTTTTCAAACTCTACACGGACACTGGTCTAATCTATCCCCCACCGTTGGATATAACAAAAGACGAAGGAGGCGCGGGTGTTGGCGCCTTCAGTCTCCAGGACGCTTCCCAGTCGGCTGGCCCCAGTACGACCAAAACAAAAGTGGTGGAGGTTGATGGGCGAAAGATATCCACCAAGGATGTGCGCCAAACCATCAAAAGCATCAACGCCCCCTTGGGAGCTGCGGACGCGGACGTTGAAATGTTGGGGCCCGATGCCAACGCGGAGGAGGCTGATGAAGAGTTTGTTGTTCGCGCATCCAAGTCGGATCCTCAGGCTTCAGCCTCCCTCCCCACCCTAAAATCACTCACCGACCTGCCCCAATCACTGTCGACGACATTATTTGCACCATACACATTCTTCCTTTCTCGAGAATCGTCAAGACCCATATTCGAATTCCTCGTACGATCATTCGGTGGTAGAATAGGTTGGCCTGCGTCTTTGGGAAGCGGATCCCCCGTTGAGGAGTCGGACGACTCAATCACGCATGTCATCATTGACCGGCCGCTGGTTGAACGGACGAACGAGACGACGGAAGAACGAGAGCAGAGAGTGCGGAGAAAATTTGTGCAACCCCAATGGATAGTGGATTGTATCAACGCTGGCAAGATTCTCCTTGAGGAGCCCTACGCACAGGGCAAGACCCTTCCCCCTCATTTGAGTCCCTTTGGGGAACATCAAGGCGCGTATGACCCGGCGGTTGGATTAACGGGCGAGGGTGCTGCAGTGGAGGATGAAGAGGAAGATGAAGATGAGGAGATCGAAGGAGACATGGAGGAGGAGGAAGGAGCAGACAAGGCTGCCCTGAAAGCTGCTGCGGAGGCCGCCGCCGTTGCGTCAGAGGACCCGGCTGCGCTCAGAGCGGCCGAGTTGGCGGCGGAAGCTGCAGGTGTCGACTTTGGCGCTTTCGAGAAGGAGGTCAGCAAATCACGGAAGGCGTCGAAGAAGAAGGCCGTGGAAGGGAGCGTGGAGGATGCGGAAAAGGACATGAACAAGATGATGATGAGCAACAAGCAGAAGAAGCTATACGAGAAGATGAAGTACAGCCAGACAAAGCGCGACAACGAGGTAAGTCCCGAACTTCAGGGTGTACATGGCACTGACAATGATTATAGCGGGCGGTACTGGAGGCCAAGAAACAGGCGATCCAGAAGCAGAAGAAGCGGGAGGCAAAGACGAAGGGCTAGAGGACGCGTCAATGCAACGTTACTGGCTTATTTCCATAATGCTATGCACTCGTAGTTTATTTTAGTAGATGTGCATTGCATTTGTGATCGCCTTGACACTGACTGATTGGTCATTTGGACGATGTCACGCAGAGTCTATCTCGAATCCTGGACCCCTACATAAGTACAAGTTCAACCACCACTTCGATACCATCTCTGTGACTGCGCTCGCCTGGGCAATCGCGTTGTAGGCTCATTTCATGGTGGGGCGACTTGCTGCGCGGTCCAATAAACAAACTCCTGCCCCCGAACCGCGAATCTCAGACCCAGAACGACCACCACCATACAACCCGAGTCCAAATCCGCCTATCATAGTCGCAGAAACGACCACGACTCGCACCGAGGTTGTAACGACCACCACCACAACTCATTTCTTCTCGCTGCCCCTCTGGAGGAAACGTCCATTTGCTTCCGCGTCGCGACAGGACACCTTAGAGCCCAATGCTGCAACCGATGAGCATGGCATGCTTCCTTCTAGCGCACGCTCCAGACTTTTAATGGTTGAAAAGGATCTTCCGCCGACACCTCTCGACGAAGGTTCTAGCAGCAGACAACCAGGGCTTAGCGCATTGGAGGACCACATCTCCCATCGCGAACCACGGACCAGTAACATCTCCCTGTCCATGCTCCCATGTAACGTGTCCCCGCCGCGCGAATCCTTTTCAACTATGGCGTCGTCAACTGCTGCTCTGGCTCGCGCGACTTTGGGTCTTGGTCTCCCCCATGTTCTACCCCACGTTTCTCCACCCCCGACTCCACCAGATGTCAACACCGTCATTTTCACGCCAACATCACCTTCCCAGCACGCCACTGACTGCCCTGGTGGAGTGCCTAGAAGAAAGAGCACCCAGAAGCTTACGGCTATGTTTACCTCCGATTCCTCGTTATCGGACACTCCCTCTGGTAATGGAGAACACGTGCGAACAAGAGGGGTATCATTTACGAAGGGCAGGGAACGGGATGGAGCATCTACATCCTCATCTCCACAAACGACGGGAAGTAGCCTTGCGAGACGCGCATCATTCTGGTCGCGACGAAAGACTACCTCGCAGGAACCCTCCATCCACCTTACTCCTCCTGAACCTCCCACACCTCAGGCATTACAGCTTCCTATCCTTCATCCTGTTTCTCCATTCAACATGAACATCACTATCACACCGTCGTCTCCTTCGCCTATTCCAAAGACTAAAAGCTCTCACTCTCGAGGTCTTTCTCGCAGTTACTCCGCATCTTCTAGCATGAGATTCCCACCACTTGATACCGAAAATACCTCTTACACGCCGAAGCCACCGGACCACGCTCAGCGCTCTGCCCCCTCATTACCCAGAAAGCTCTCTGTATCACCTGTTCTTGCATCATCTTCTATGGAACACACTTCCGAGCACGGCTCCACGAGCCAGGAAACGCGTGTACCCCGCCGACCTCGCGCTCAGACGAACCCTCCTCTTATCAATCGTTTATCTCTGGGTTGGCTCCCAAGTTCTTCATCCTTTTCGCCGCCTCCACTTCCTCGTGCTTCCCTCAACTCTCGTCCACAAACCAGTGAAAGCTCTTTCTTAGGCTCGTCCTACAGAGGAAGACAGAACTCTTCACCCCTATTCACGGAGCCTTCAAGCTCTAGCAATGATTCCTCTCGGCCCTCCCTTGAAAAGGGCGCAGTGACAATTGTCCCTGCTCCCACCGGAAAAGAGGAATCCCCTGAAGTCTACTTGATGCGACTGCAGGCAACCGTCAGCAAGGCTGAAGTAGCAGGGATCTTAGCCTCAAGGTACGCTTTGAGAGGGCAACCATTGATTGCTTCGTACGTACTCAAGTTTTCTGGTGCAGTCCTGATCCCTTCTATGCCCATGCACTTCGGACATACATTGAGCAATTCAATTTTGTTGAGGACCCCCTCGACGTCGCTCTTCGGAAGTTACTCATGGAGGTCGGCCTTCCACGCGAAACTCAGCAGATAGACCGCGTCATCGAGGCTTTCGCTGGTCGTTATCTCCAATGCAATCCCGCCCTCTTCACATCTGATGGTAAATGATTTCTTACGTTTCTCTGCATCTTATGCTCAATGACTCCCGCAGATCATCCCTACATTTTGGCGTTCAGCTTAATTATGTTACACACCGACGCGTTCAATAAATCAAACAAGCGTAAAATGTCCAAAGCTGACTATGTCAAGAATACGCGGCTTCCTAGCGTTGCTCCGGAGGTCCTAGATGTAGGTTCATACATCTCTTACCTCAGTCTGAAATGCTCATCCGTGTATTTGATAGTGCTTTTACGATAACATCGTCTTTGCGCCCTTTATTTTCATTGAAGATCCTCTCGACATCAACGGACAGCGACTGGCGGCTGAAGCATCAAATCCGTCGCTATCTGCAAGCAGCAACCCAGTGGGAAGCCCAACGACCACAAGTCCCTTGATGAGAACGACGAAAGTCGACCCCTACTACCTCATAACCAATGTAGGAATCTTCTCCGCTAATTCCGCCTTCCGGCTCATAGCGATATTGCCAGGATCTGCTGGGACCTCTGCGCGTCAATGTCGAGGCTTTCGTTCCGAAGGAGAGTCCCTACTCTTACGAGGGAACTGCCGGGCCATGGGATGAAGCACAGCTTCAACTTTCATTTGCGAAAGCAAGTCAAATCGAAGTCGGGGCGTCTACAGAAGCCTCTCGTGCGTTCTTCAATCTAGGCATAGGTGGCGTCCCTGTCAGCCCGCTGGGAAACATTGGGCCACCCACCACACCCCTAAGCGCGTCGGCAACTGGGGATGTATGGACACTGAAGCTGACTAAGGTGGGATTGCTGAACCGGAAGGACGATGTGTTGGAACGCGGAAAGAAAGCTTCGAATCGCAAGTGGAGGCAATGGAGCGTTGTTTTGACTGGGTCACAGCTCCTGTTTTTTCGGGATCACTCATGGGCGTCCTCTTTGCTTTCCGCTCAGTCGGACGGGCAAACCGTGTTCCCCCAGTCGGTTCTTTTCAAACCGGATGAACTCCTGTCGGTGAAGGACGCTATTGCTGTATATGACAAGTCCTATACAAAGGTGAGCGCTGCCGAACTTGTTTATCTGACTTTGCTGAACATGGTTGGCATGGTTGTAGTACTCGAACACCTTCCGATTCTTGTTGGCAGATGGCCGACAACTCCTTCTGCAAGCTTCTGAGGAGAAGGAGCTGAATGAGTGGGTGGCTGGCATCAACTATGCGAGTGCTTTCAAGTCAGCAGGAGTTCGGATGAGACCTCTGGAGATGTCTGGCATTGATGTCAAACTCACCGGCGTTGCGGCGGCAACATCTCATCTCCATGACTTGCAGATTCACTCAGCAAAATCTCAGACTTGGGATGGTGACGCCCCCCGTGACTTGATGGGAATGCTCTCAGGAGATCCCTGGCTAGACGCAGAGAGACCTTCGATGAAGAGCAAGTTGACCATCGTGACTGACAGGGACGACATGGATCTCGAAGTACCGGTTGCGCCTGAAATAGACGGTGCAGAACAGTTCAAGGCCACGTTCGATCAAGTGAAGGCGGATTTGGCGGCCGGACGGTTGGCGTCTTCGGATGACGAGCACTCACCTATAGAGAAACTCTCACCAAACAAATCCTCCGACTTCTACCCTTCCTCTGCAAACTCTGGGCAGAGCGAAAACTCGCGCCTTCCATCTCGTGCTCAGATCATGCAGTCCAAAATCGAGGATCTGGACTCACGCATCACCGCAGTGCAGTCGCAGCTGGATGCTGATTTGCGATTCGTTCGCAACATCGTGACGCTCACCCCATTCCAGAAGTCCACGCGTGATCGACTTACGGCAGCCGTGCAGAAGGTAGCCCAGCGCATCGTTCAAGTCCGGCTCGAAATCGCGAAGCTCACATGTCATCGCGGCGTCCTCATCAATGATCTTGCCTCTGAAGGTCGCTCCTGGCAAAGGGCTAAAAGCCTTGCTCTTCGGGCCGCCACTGAAACGCTGCAAAGCCGACAGCACGAAACCGTTCCCCGCATGACACTCTCCTATCATACCTCCGATCCCATTGAAGTACCAATGACTAGAGAATCCTCATCCTCGTACCACCTCGATCCCTCTCCAACCAACAGGCACCCGGCTCACAGGCCTGAATCTTCCATCTGCGAGTCATTTCATTCAGCAATGGATTTCGGACCAGATTGGTCTGAAGACGCGTCGTCGAGTTCTCTAGGTACCAGAGCTCTTATAGATTCTCCTCCGCCCAACACCTCCTCTTCCTCCCTGAACTACCACTCCATGCGTGATCGCAACTCGGAATCCCCCACGCGGAGCTTGACCTTGCCCCCAAACGTCCAGCGTCTGGCGGAGTCGCCGCGCACGAGTACCGATATCGGGGCCCTCGAGCGGTTCTATACCGCTCCCGAAAGCCCGGAGGAAGAGGCCGAGGAGTGGAATCACACCCGCTGCGCACAGCGCGTCTCGTTGGTGCGACTCCCATCGGACATTCAGTTGAAGTCGCGTTTTGGACGACATAGCCACCAGACTACGCTTTGAAGCTTGAAGTTTAGCCATCGTACACTTCTGCATAATCTATCGTCTAAATAACGTTGGAACTATATTCTTGTGTACAATAGTAATAAATACCCGTGGATGGGATGTGGTGCATATCGATGACGTATGGGGTACCCGGATAATGGAGTGCGAGTGGAGGCGTTGCTTCGTTGTTGCTAGCAACCGGCTACATACTACATAGGCGCCGCGTGGTCATCTGTGGCCCCAAGAGAAGGCTAGCGGCGTACTTGCATCTTCGTGACACTGAGGTGCTCCCCCGAGTCCGAGTCAATGATGTTGCAGGTCCAACATTACTGTTATCATTCATGAAAATCTCGTTTTCCATATCTTCTAGCCCTGCACGTCCCAATGACGCTTTTTGCGCCTCGGAGAACCCAGTTCTCTATTCTCCAGCTCGTCCAGTCTCCTGACCCTGCCGTTCTTCGTCCAACCGACTTCGAGAGCATGGAGGACATGCACGACTTTGCGCGCCTAGCTGCCAGCAGCTCTGACTCCATTTCCGACGCTGGATATAGTTTTTCCTCTCGGAACTCTACCTCGTCAACACTCCATTCATTTCATTCGCCCATCCTGCGCTCCACCTCCTTCCAGTCTAATTCTGAATTTCACTCCGACCTGCGACTTCCTCCCCCCCCCTATCTGCCTAAGCGTAAGGAGAAGCGCTCGCGGTCTAAGCAGGGGCACAGTATAGATTACCACCGCCCGGACGACAAGGCCCACCAACAACTCCCTCCCAAGCTTCCGGCACGTGCCAAGTCCTATAATCGAAGCAGTTGTGCGTTCCGCCACAGTTTGAAGAAAACAAAGCCTGCCCGATTAGCTGCCGTGAACGAATACGTTTCGGCCCAGCAGTCAACTTCCTGGAATGTCAGCCACTCCTCATCTCCATTCAGTTCTCCTCCATCTACACCGCGCACCCCTTTCGTGGCGTCAAATACATCGCGTCATACAGACTCCCATACGCGGCGCAAGAGCTTAGATCTCGGACCAAGCATGATGCAAGCAGGAATTCAACGCTTGAAGCGCTCATCATCTATGTGGACGATAGGCGATAAATCTTTGGCCCCCAGCACCGCTGCAACTCGAGAACGCCACATTCAGAACCTTCGGGCGGAGCCTCAGCTTACGGAACAACAGAAATTCGTCGTCTTGAAGCGTGCGCGGAAGATTGTACAGGTAAACCTGTCAGCTATCTTATTTCACACCCACTGACGCATTTTGCCTGCAGGTCTTTGGGAGTGAAGCACCCACCGAGCTCGTTCAGGGTCTTGATTGTCCCCGCCAACCCTCTACACCAGAGCATCGCGACTCCCTGTCCACCATCATGTCAGCCGAGGTGCCACCGTCAGTAGGATCAAGACGTCGGTCAAACTCAGCGTCGTCCGTCTCTAACACAGAAACACGACGGCGTCCATTGAATTTCAGGTCATCATATGACAAAGCCGAGCCCACCTCTCGACCGCTGTCGGACATAGTGCTGTCTGACTCCTCCAACCTCCCTTCTCCGAATTCCCCGACTTCCACAGCATCGGCAATGTTCCGCGAGCGCCGACGCCGCGCCGCCAAGTTGACGCAATTCTTCGGGGTCAACTATCAGGATATGCCCCAATCTATCAACGAGTCGTCGTTTGTCGTGCCATCTACACCAAAGCACGCCGTTCAGATTGTCGACCTCGATGCCCCCGTGGTTGAAGTGGACGTGAAGGTGGCTGGTCGACGCTTCTGGGGCCTCGCGGATGGCGAAATGAAGAACGCCGACGTAGTTGACGTCCTCGACAAACTGCGGGGGCTGAAAGCATCCTAGCATCCTCGATGGATGCCAGTGAACGTTCCACTTCACGCTACTGTGACACTTGTTTCATTGGCCTGTACCCCCCTGGTTGGGTGGTAGATTGTCTCGTTTCTGCTCGCGGTCTGGACCGGATTTTACACGTATTTTACATCTATCTACTACTTGTATATCGTGCAATTCTGGTAATCTCTGGATTCCACCTTACGATTTCCGCTGTATTACCTCTCGGTTGCAATCATGACTTGATGTCGCTCTATTTTACGCCCAAGAAGGCAGAGTCTATTTCCGCAGGAGAAGGTATACGGGATCGCCGAGGACAATGCTTGTCATATGCCGGAACGACCCAGTTAGCGACATGAGGAGTCCGCCGAACGACGCGTATGCAGTGCTGTCTTGCATAAGAAAATCAAGAACTTGAAACAGCTGGACGAGCACGTACACAATTTCCGTTGTTCCTCCGTCGAATTTGTAGACCTTCATGCGCCAGATAAGCAATAATAATACAAGAAAGGGAGATGACCGTACCTTTCCATACATGACATAGTCGTAGTCGTCCTCGAGTCCTCTCCGGCCCTTGCCATCAGGTCTCCACACGTCCCGCTCCTTGTCGTCCGCTGCATCGTCTGCACCGTCTGCGGCGTTCGTGGTTGGCGCGCCTCCACGGGCAAGAGACGACGACAGCGCGAGCGCGAAGCTCTCCTCCTTCTGGAGCCGGAAGAGCTCGATGTTGTAATCTAGGGTGAGGTCCATATCGTAATTTTTGGAGTGCGCATAGAGACGCGAGACTGGACGCGGTATTGAGCACTTGGAAACGCCTCAGACATCAAACAGGCCAATCAAACCTCGGTCGAATTTTCTGCCTTCCTTGTCGATGTCATTAGTGGTGAAGATGTCGTCAAAGACGATGCTCGAGGCGGCAGCAGCCATTGAGAGTTTTAAAGAGAGAGGCGTGACGCCGTGACATCCCGTATCTGGCCATGCTCTCTCGAGTCTCGCGACGCGTCTACTCGACCATCGTCCGCTCGCCGCCCCGGTCTGTCTCTCGTGAAGCCCCAACTCCCCTGGTTTTTGTCTCGGCGGAACAATGGGACGCGTCGTCCAGCAATGGGTATTCTTGCTCCTCCACTTGAAGCCTGCTGGCCCCTAATGCACTTTCAGGGCGACGTTTCTCTCCTCCATGCTTGCTGAAAAGGGATATACGTGCATTCAATCCGATATCACTCTCCGGGATGGGCCCATCACAGACTCTGTCAAGCTGATGCGCCACTTCGAGTCCAGTGAGTCGTACTTCCTTCCCACCTGCAGGCAACAAAGCAAGTTTAAACTCTTGCTTACCCTTCTTCCAAGAACTCGGCCAGGAAATAAGACTTTCGACCATGCCATTTCCACCCGTGATATTCTCGAGATCGGCGGCTTGCCTGATCGCGCAGACATACATCTCGTCGCATCCCGCCGCTGCTATGTGCCTCATATCGCCTCCACTCTCGAACCGCTCCGTTTCAAAATCTCTGCTTCCCACCTACCTCCCTGAATTCAATTATGAGCCCAGGTTTCCCATCGGGATCATGGCAACCCCTAGCGAGCTAGAATCCATCCAGGCGCACCATAGAATTGGTGACGATCCGAGAGTCGACACAATGTCCGTCCCGGACGTGGACGGTCCCGCGGCACTTGGGGCGATCGAGTGCTGGCTAGACGAGCTAGGAATATGATAGAAGGACCCCACATGCAATCGAACGTTGTGTGCATGCCCCTCGGTCCGGTACTATGATTCGAGCGTACCATTCTAATAACATATTACATATTACTTCAAAATATACAAGCGTAGGATAACATGGATGGAATTTTCTGCGAACGGAATGAGAAGTTCAGTGAAAATTCTATTCTTGCGTGGTCATTGAGGAACATACGGATGCTATGAGAATTGTTCTTCTTTGAGTTCTTTTTTCACCTGCTTGCGTGCCTCAGATACGCTCGCCAAGCCGGGCAGCACGACCTTCCACGTCCCGCGTGCAGCGAGTATGCGGCGTACTTGGTGCTGGATGAGCTCATGCAGCTTAGGGACGTTGGCGAGCTTCGCGCGGCTGCCCATAAGTGATGTCGTTGTGAGGTCGAGCGTGAACTCTGGTGAGATGCTGAAAGTGAGCACTGGCGCTGGGGAATTTGGTGAGGGGGGCGTTATGTTGATCTGCAAAGAGAAAGGCCCAGGTCAGCCAGGGAGCGACTAGAGTTGTTGAAATGCACACTCACAGAAGATTTGAATTGTGACAATGAAATGGTCAGTGAAACTGGAAGGCGGGCGAAGGACGACATTGGGTAGTTGAATAGATACGATGTCGAGAGCGAGATGGAGATTGAGTCAGTGTATGTTGTGTCGAAGTCAATGTCCTGGCCGTAGGGTTAGTTTTCCAGTCCGATAGATATTCTGGATACACTCACGGTCAGAGATTTGGATAGTCCTTGTGGATTTAGTCGCGCGTTGTACAGACGCGGTGCTGATGCCCCGAGGTCCACCGAATGGATTTTGATATGGTCCTGTTGGCGTCGTTACATACGGAGCGGAGGGGCGAAAAGGCAACGCGTACGATGAAGCCGGTTGGTCGTATTCTGTTGGCATAATTCTCTATTCGCTGTCGCGCAATTTCATCACCCTCAGGGCCCACAAGATCATCTCTTAGCTTGGAGCGATATACATTAACGACCTAACAGCGTATAAGAGCCGCACATTGGAAAGTCTATGGAGCTGACTTGCCTGGCGTAGCAGGGTATTGAACCAGTCGGCAGACTCGTGATGGTCGTCACGCAGTTCCTTCTGGTCCTCGTGTATGCCTGACTTCTGTGCACGCAGAGTAAAGTTGTTATCCGCTCTCGCCTGGTAGGAGGACGTCTCGAAGGGGTTGTGGGTAGAATCGAGGAAGATGTATTTGAGGATGAGGCCGAGGAGGACGATAACGGAGAGCTGGCCGAGAACGAGGCCCTGGGTGAACGTAGGCTCGAGTGAGAAGATGTAGTTGGTGCCCATGGTCGCGATAAGCACTAAGCAGCTATAACTTTAAGTTGGTATCGTGAAAACAACAGTGTTGCGCATGATTTCCGTGGCGATCTGGCGCACCACGTGATCTGGATATGACGCGCCCGTCGAGTCTCGACAATCTCTCGCGAAAAATGCCATCGTCAAACCTCTGCCTTGTCTCCTGGCCCACCGCGCCACTCACTGACCGTCTCGTCCGTAAAGCCCTTGACGCGTTGGATGTGCCGGTTACGGTCTCTGCATCGGCCCCAGAGCAGCCCACGGATTCCAAACTCATTCAATGGGCATCCTACGACGAGATCGACCATGAATTGACGCATCTGCACCGCCAGGACGTCCTCGCGTCGAGCTATACATTCAGAAAAGCGCTCATCCGAAAACACTTTCTCTCCCGATGCCTCCATTCGTATGTCACCAAACATCCGACATCACTCCTGAAGGCGGCATCTCCAAAAACTTTCGAGGTCGAGATCTCATTCGCTGACGAGCTGGAAGAAATGTGGGCCGACGATCTATGGGATCTCGGTGAAGCGCTTGACTCGTCAGAGTCATGGTGGATCCTCAAACCGTCAGTAAATATATGATCTCTTGTCCAGCAACCTGTCATCTGGTACATTTTACTTCAGTGGAATGTCCGATCGAGGGATGGGAATCCGGCTATTCAATAGCAAAGATGCTTTGCAGGAAATCTTTGAAGAGTTCGAGCTCTCCGACTCCGAAGACGAGGGCGAGGACGACGCTGAAGATGATGCTGGCACCGCGGTGGTTACTTCACAGCTCCGCCACTTTGTGATACAGGTAGATCGGCCGTCGTCCCATGATCTATACCGCCTCAGTTGTCTTGGCCTAATAGGAATATATCTCCAATCCCTTGCTGCTGGACCCCTCCGAAGTACCGATAGACGGATCGCCGAAGCCCGCTGAACTGAAGGGTCGGAAAGTCAGTCAGGTCATTCTCTGAACCATGTCGCATGCCTAACAAGTAACCCCTGGCCGCAGTTCCATCTTCGAGCATACTGCGTCGCGTCCGGTGCACTTCAAGTCTACCTATACGACCACATCCTCGCCTTGTTCTCGGCAGTCCCCTACAGAGATCCTGTAATAAATGAACAGGATGGCCCCGTTGACCTGACGCCACACCTTACAAACACGTCTCTGCAGACTCACAAAGGCGAAGAGGGTGTTCGTTTGTTCAATGAACTGATTGGCTGCCAAATTGTACACGCCGTTGGATCTACAACTTTCACAAAAGAGGATCACGAGGAAATCATTCGACAGATAGTCGCGATCCTCGGGGAGACCTTCAGAGCTGCTTTGGAGAACCCTGTTCACTTCCAGGTGTGTTCAAGTTCATGTGAGGCGTGGGGCCGTCAGATTGATTCCTTTCAGCCGCTGCCCAACGCCTTCGAGCTGTATGGGATCGATTTTTTGGTTGCATATTCCCCGGACCCACCGCGGGGCGCTTCAAAATATCAAGTGAAGCTTCTTGAAATCAACGCCGAGCCTGCTATCGAGCTCACTGGTCCAAGGCTGACTTGGATATTGGAGGGTCTGTTTACCGCTATTGGAAAGGTGTGCATAGAGCCTTTCTTGGCACAGAAAAAAGAAGAGCAGTGGGCCGTGAGGGAGACGCGCTACCACTTTGTGAAAGCCTTGCATGAAGAGATTAGATCGTTGTGACTTTCGATTTGTGAAATATTCGTGACCGTTGTGACACTTCATCATGTCGGACGCGACACCCACCCGCAAACGCTCGAAATGGGACGGCGACGACGACGACGACGACGACGACAGCGGCCCAAACATTCGTGTACCCCCGCCCAAGCGCCGTGCTAAACTGAGGCTGCTCGCAAGGCCTGTCGATTCCCCTCCGCCCAATGTCGTACCGTCTACATCCACTCGTCCTAACCACAGCATCTATGTCCCCCCAAGGACGCGACATCCGCCGATCCTTCCTGCACGTTCGGTGTATTGTTACGAGCGATTAAATCAAATCGAAGAGGGCTCTTACGGTGTCGTTTTTCGTGCAAAAAACAAGCAAACCGGCGATATCGTGGCGTTGAAGAAACTCAAGTTGGACGAAGAGAAGAACGGGTTCCCGATCACAGCACTGCGGGAGGTCTACGCGCTCATGTCATGTCGGCACGAAAATGTCGTGGGTATCCGGGAGGTGGTGGTCGGCGATACATTAACTCAGTGCGTGCTCGCCCGCTCTGCTGCGTCCATCTTGCCCACTGTTTCTATGCGATAAAGAGTTTTTGTCGTCATGGACTTCATTGAGCACGATCTCAAGTCTCTCCTCACTGTCATGCCTTCACCGTTCCTGCAATCAGAAACGAAGACCCTTATGCTACAGTTGCTGTCCGCAGTGGGCCACTGCCATTCCAACTGGATCCTTCACAGGGACCTCAAAACCAGCAACCTGCTGATGAACAACCGTGGCACCATTAAGGTTGCCGACTTTGGCCTCGCACGACGGTACGGCGACCCTGTAGGCGTCGGAGGTATGACCCAGCTCGTGGTAACATTATGGTATCGGTACGTACTCCAGCTCTCCCGCACTATACAGATAGGTCTCTAGCACTATCGCCCAGGGCTCCAGAGATCCTGTTAGGCGCCTCAACGTACTCGACCGCAGTCGACATGTGGTCTGTTGGGTGCATCTTCGCAGAACTACTCCTCAAGGAACCGCTCTTCCAAGCCAAAGGCGAGATCGAGCTGCTTTCTATGATATTCAAGCTCCTGGGACCTCCGACCCATAGCTCATGGCCGGAGTACTCATCGCTGCCACTGGCGAAGACACTCACGCTGCCGTCGCCGCAACCGCACCAGTTCCGAACGAAGTTTCAGTACATGACGACGGCAGGAATCGACTTGCTGATGTCGCTGCTAACGTATGACCCTGAGCGTCGAATAACGGCCGAGGAGGCGCTCCAGCATCCATATTTCACGTTTGTTTTCCAACCACGAAGGTTTTTTCTTGTCTGATATCAGTCACAAACCAGCGAATCGCCGTTACCCAAGCACCCTGACCTCTTTGGATCGTTCCCTTCCGCTGCAGCGGGAGAAAAGTGCGTGTTACGGGATGTGATAATCATGTTTAAATATGGATTTTGTGTTATAGGCCCCGCCGCAAGCCGTTCGAGAGCCCGTCTGCCCCAGTGAGAGCAGCGGACTACAAGCTTGTCATGGATTTCGATATACCGCAGTGAGCGTGGCTTTCTTCCCTCCGGGACGTATCTAAATACAGGGCTTCATGTATGAGTACATCCTTTTGTTTCCGTCAGACTACAATAACACGAAAAATAAAACAGCGAAGATTCAAAAAACCAGAGATTATAATGGAGTAAATTGTACACAATTAGTCGTCGTCTTCAAATTGCGACAGCTGCTGGCGCATCTTCTGAAAGCGTGTACGGGTACGGCCCATTTCTCCGCACTTGTCGTAGTACTCCTGGACCTCTTCCACCGTGAATCTGAACTCCCTGGCAATATTGCATATACCCTGGTCGATTACGTGTATATTGGCTATGGCCACGAGAGTTTGGGGAGTCAGTTCTGCTGGTTGCATCTCCGGACCAGTCGAAGGACCAGGCTCGCTGTCAACGGGAGGTCAGTCGCCGTCCTGGATCAATAGCTAGCATGCTTACCCCGTCCTAGCTCTCTTGGACCCATGTTGCCCTTCAGGCTCTTCGGTCGATTTCCTCTTTGCCCAAGCAGGAGGCTCGTCAGCGCCTATTCTCACCATCCACTGGCTTTCCTCTTCGTCCATCTCTTCTTCGGCAGGACTCCTTCGCACAGACTCGCAGTTCAGAGGCGTAGCACTGGGCGGCGGGAACATCGGCATCCCAGGAATGCCCTGCAGGTCCTGGTGCATCCCCATACCCGGCATGACTGACATCTGCATTCCGGCCTCGGTCAAGTCGTCCATCTCGGCTTGTGCATCCATAGCTTTGGTACGCTTCTTGCGCGTGCGTTTGGGCTTCGCCTCGGCCTGCCGGACGTATCCGTATTGGCCTTTCTCACCGGGCGCGGGCTTCTTTCGATCGACAATGCTCGCGATCATCGCGTCGAGGCGCGCAGCGTTCTTCTTGTAGCGCTCCCGCCATGACTGCCAGGTATGGCGAGATACCCACACGTATTCGGGATCATTGGTCTGTCGAAACTCGGCGTAAAAACGGGCATTGATGCTGCAGATGTTTCCACGCACGAGTTCACAAAGCTGCTGGTACAGCCGATTTCCTGTCCGCCCACCAGTTTCTTTATACGGTATCTTGGCGGCTATCCAATCGCACAAATGCTCCTCGTCTTCATCCGTAAATTGCGTCCTCCTGGGGTAAAAGACATTAGTATGTCATTGCGGCGATGAAGTAGAATCTCACTCTTCGCCTGGGCGTCGACCTCCGGGATTTTTGTAAACAAGAGGAGTGTATACCACCGACCCCCTCTCGATGCATCGTTTTACCCACAAATATGATTCAATGAACTTGTCGGGTACGCCTTGGTACGTCTTAACAAGGTGGGCGAAGATCTCAGTGTGTGGGTCGGCAAGAATGACACGCGCATTCTGCGCGGACGCATGTGGATTCCCACCAGAGTGCTGCAACCACAAGATGATGTGAGAAGCACTCAACACGGCAGAAATCGGCAGGGCTGACGCACCATAATACGCTGGCTGAGCGCGCTTCGGGCATTGACATTGGAGATGCTAGAATGAATATGCATCCCGATCGCCTCCCCCCTGTCGTCCACAAATATCTGCTTTAGGAGCATCCCCGCAATCTTGCAAGCCTCCACATATGTATATGGCACGAAATGCCTGTCTGGCCTGTCTTGACTCGTCCAACAGAGCTTTAGGCGCTCTTCCTCCGTGGTGCCAGGCTGTGTAAGGATATATCCTTGACGAGGAACCTTGGCTTCTACTCTGCCACCCAGCGACTATTCCCTATTGTCAGATACGCAATGATTCACTCAGAAAATGGGAACAGGTAGCACTTACCGTGATTGTCTCGCAGAGCTCGGCTTGAATGGCCTGAGACAGGTCTTTCTGGACAAAAAATTTGACGGCTAAACCATTGGCATCTTGAAACACGGGCTGGATTGTTCCTATGAGATGCCAATCATAGCAAATAGAGAAGGGGAGGGTACCATTGAGCTCAACGATGAGTAGCGACGAGCCCCGAGTTTAAGGTTGAGGGTAAAGTGCTGATTAGGGTCCCGACGACCAAGGGTTATGGTTTAATGCATCACGTGGTGCAGACGATGGAGGGTCGGACCGACAGACGTCGGACTCCGAGACCGAAGTGCCTCACTTTCCTCAGAAAAAAAAATACTGTATTTATTGTGCGTGAACGAGGTCGTGTTAGATGGATGGATGCAAATTATATCAACAAGAATATCCTGAATTACTCCGGAAGAACCTTGCCGGGGTTCATGATGCCTCGTGGATCGAAGATTTGCTTGATCTTCTTCATCCATGCGATGCTCACGTCACTCTTGGAATACTTCAGTGCATGTGTCTTCATGGCGCCAACACCATGCTCGGCCGAGATCGATCCACGGTGTGATGCTGGGTGGCAAAGGTCAAAGGAGAGAAGTTGGAAAGGAGCTGCCACAACACTTACCGACGACCTCGTAAACGTAGGGCTCAAGCGCAGCTTGAATTTCAGGCGTGTAGGAGTTCGCAACGACGTTCAAATGTAGATTTCCTGTGCACGAATTAGTGAACTATGCTGGAATGAGGAAACGCCACTGACCATCGCCAACATGACCATATCCAACGACATATTTTACGGCATGATCCCCATACAGGCCTTTAGACTTGAGGTGTTCCCTCGTACCGTCAACGACGTCCTGGAAGCTCGAGAGGGGAACCGAAATGTCGTATTTGTAGGGCTTGCCCTCTTTCGAAACAGCTTCCGTGACGCCCTCGCGGAGGGCCCATAATGACGAGAACTGTGCAGGGTTTTGGGAGAGCACGCCAGTATTTATCAGAGGTTCATCCGCCTCAAGGAGAAATTCCAAGAGGTTATTCAGTTTCTGAGCAGAATGTTAGCACTACAGTCCGGTACGACGACGAAACCGGTCGCACCTCTTCGTCATGTTCCCGCTTGCCACCGCTGGTCTCCACGAGGACAAAGCACTCAGCGCCCTCGACATCTTCCTCACTGAGAGCCCTGCCCTGGCCGTGCTTGACGGCCAAATCGTATGACGTTCGGTCGATGTATTCAAATGCGGAAAGAATTTCCGATAATTGGCGTTTGACGATTTCGTATAGCGGAAGAACGTTCTTGAACGAGGGAAGGGCAAGAATAACGTTGTTGGATGCCTGGGGTGCGGGTGGCGTTAGGATAGAGACGCCAGTGATTATTCCTAACGTCCCCTCAGCACCAATGAACAGCTGTTTAAGATCGTAGCCTGAGTGGCATTGTGAGTTCATGAATTGTCATCGGAACAAAACGACAATGTGACCTGTGTTGTCTTTACGCAATGTTGTCAACTGATCAAGGATGGTGCCATCTGGAAGAACGACTTCGAGGCCAAGGACCGTGCCGTGGAGAGAACCGTAGCGAAGAAGGCGGAGACCACCAGCATTTGTCGCGACGTTTCCGCCGATCTGACAGCTGTTAACATGTCTGAATGATCGTCGGGACAGCACGGACGGGGCACGAACCTGCCTTTCGCGCCCAAGTCTATCGGCATGATATGATTATGAGGGGCGATGTAGTCGGTGAGGGATTGGAGAATGCAGCCGGCATCGGCGACCAATATGCCTGCACGCAGAGTCAATTATTATTGGCACACACATAAATGAATCGTGTGTATTGACCAGATACGGAGTCGAAGGAGCGCACTTTGCTCATATTCGCGAGCGAGAGGATGACCTCGTCTCCTACAGGAACACTTCCGCCGACCAAGCCGGTGTTTCCGCCCTGTGGCACTATACCTATGCGTCTCTCATTGCACCACTTGACGATTTCGGAGACCTGCTCAGTCGTTTTGGGTTTGAGTACAGTGGTGGAGGTTCCACGGTACTTCCCCATCCAGTCGCTGTTGTAGAGGTGAAGCTCCTCTGACGCTACCGATGACGGAGGCAGGGTGGAGAGAATCGACGAGGGGGGCAGAATTTTGGCAAAGTGGGCGAGATCCTGCTCTGTGACCGAGTTTAGCGGTTGGGAGGCAGCATGAAGTGCCCTCGATGAGCGCAATGCAAGGCCTCGAGCGGCAAAGCGGGAGAGAGACAGCATGGCGGCGGCTGGGCGGATGGTGGGCGCGGACAACTACTTGAAGCGAACTTAAATAAATTACTCGTGGTTCGGGATCCAAAGGTGGCGTGGGATTCAGGGCATCTGTCCCAACCTCCTCAGTGTTCCCCACTTTTCTCTCCGCCATTTCCATCACTGTTGTCGTGATTCCCCGTCCGACTGATTTGCCTCGGACTATCTCCTTCTGCTTTCTTCTAAGCAGGCCGCCCTGCCATGGCCCACATCGCTGACCCCGAGGATACCTTAAGCGATATTCATGACGCCCTGGACGAAGACCAATATGTGGATCATCCTGGTGGAATAGAGGAAGTTGAAGTCTCTACTGGTATCGAGTCGGACATTGCTATCCAAAGTGTCAAACTATCGACTTCGGATCAGAGCAAGGGCGACGACAGTCCTATGCACAGCTCGCGGGGCGCGTCGATTTCGACCAGTCTCGAGCAGCCGTCAGATGTCGCCAGTGTGCAAAGTTTACCAGAAGTTCATGTCACCGCGCCAGGGAATGTCGCGCAACAGCGCCCTGTGACTGCCAGGGCCACCGAGTCAGCGAATGCCACCTCTCGACTCCCTCCTTCGCCTTCGCCCTCGCAGAACCCATCCACCCACGACGATGGACCCCTCGCTCACCAACAACGTAGGGCACGACACAGGACTACGGCTGATGTGCGCATTTTCACCCAGTCCGTGCTCCTTTCATGTTGAATTAACCCCTCTTTCAGACTCGTACTTCCAACCGGCTCTCAGGATTCTTCAACAACCTCATGCACCGACGGGATAACATAACGAATGGCACGTCGCGAAACGCTATCCGCGAAGATCCTCCCGCCTCCACTCCTGGCCCATCATCAGAAACGCCATCACGCGCGTCGTCCCCTGCACCAGGCAGGCCAACGAGCCCTCCCCCTTCACTTCCTCCACCGACCCTTCAAGAGCTGGGGCTTTCGCTGTGCGTTCTCACATCCGACCTCTCGCCGTCCCACTTTAGCACGCCTCCCTCGAGCGGCGCTTTCTTGGCTCCCCATTACCTATTACTCTGTCACGCCCAGGGCTTGGATGTACTTCCTCTTGTATCGCCTCCGGCGCCTCAACCATACGCACTTGTTCGCCGCGTCAACTTCAAAAGTGTGGTTGTTATGGAACAACGTGGCGTATTGGTGGCCATTGCAGGGAGGAGGGACGGGGTTCGTGTGTATGCATTGGAGGAGGTCAAAAAAGCAATCGAATGGCGGATAGAAATGGAGGTGCGACGTGAGCGAGATCGTTCACGAAGGGAAACGGTGAAGAGGCTTGTCATGAATAGCCTTGACGGCAACGACTCTCGTGACTCCTCAGAAAAGCCACGAAAAACAAGCCTCTCCACTCCTCCTGGAGGTCCCAGTGCCCCCAACAATGTACTTCGTAAGAGCTCATACGGCTCTGTCCTCTCTCCTCCACCTCCTGTTGCCACTTCCCCCGTGCCTTTGGTTCCTCGAACACCCACCCCGCGAGGCCCAAAAAAACCTAAAACTCCCCAAATACAGATACCAGACCAGATACCCGAACCAACGGAACGCCCGCCACCATATAGCAGCCCTTCAGACCTCACCCACCCCCCACGACTCCAACGCCAGCCCTCGACAGTATCTTTCAACCCACGCTCGCGCAGCGGGTCCGTCAGCAATGTACTCGCAGGAGTCCAGCGCTTTGTTGAGGGGAGCAGATCCCATGATCCAGACTCCAAGGCTGACTGGGCCGAGTCCCATGACGATGAAGCTATTGATATCGTGGCAGCAGCATCCAGTGGCAGCCAGGCCTTGGATGAACGGACAAGCGCCACTCTGTCCGCCCATGCAACTGCGCAAACCTCACCTGGCATCACGCCGGTACATGCCACGCCCCCTCCTATCAGCTCATCCCGACGCAATAGGCCGTCTAATCTTGATCTCTCCCTGTCCCGCTCTAATACAGTCGTGCCTCCTGAACCCTCCCCCGCGCCTACCCTGTTAACACTTCGTCAGGCGCTCTCCCATTCCCCTCCCACCCTTCGTGACATCCACACCGCCGACACTGCTCAGGAGCCCGATACCCCATTTGGTCCCGCGGAAGAGGATGATGACGAAGGTGACGATGGCATTAGCCTGGCTCAGGCCCTCCTAGAGTCCCGGATTCCTCATCTTCCTCCCGTTGGGACAAGACGACCTCAGCAGCCTATCTTGTTATCATCCTCGCCAACTGAAGAAACGCCTTCTAGCCCGCGGACGTCTGATGGTCGCCCACCGACTGATGGTTCAAACAGACGTCGCCGGCGCTGGTCGACACTGCTTGGGGGTACATCGATGGACGCCAACGATTCTATTTCGCCGCCCCCCTCCACAACCCCATCTATATCACCAATCTCTATGGATCGGCCCACTGGACGCTTTGCACGATCACAATCTTTCCGATCCAGCCATTCCCAAACGTCTACCATCCGTCCGTCAACGTCATCCACAGACGCTACTCCGTCTGTCACGCCGTCCTCTGCGAGTCAGCCAGAAACGCGCACTCCCTCCATTGTTTCTTCACAATCCTCTCGTTCCTCCCGCTTCCTCCCGCGTCTCTTGAGCAACGCGTTTAGCAGCCGAAGATCTGAAGACCGACCTGCGTTGCCTTCAGCCAATGCCTTTGAATCAGAAAGTTCGAAGAGACCTCCTGCTACTCCACTGACACCCCACGCTCCTCCGCCGAAGTTGGAGTATGTCAAACTGCCTGGTACCAAGGGTGCGCTGATGGTGAAGGCGGTAGAGACGGCCAAGAAAAGGTGGGCTGCTGATATGTTCTACACCAGACAAACACTCACTGGATTGTTGCAGCTTCCTCGCCATTCTCTGTGGTGAGAGTGGCGAAAAGGTCGAGCTGTTCGCAGGAACATATCGCACGGCACTGGGTCTGTCGCGGACATTTATTCTCCCAGATTCCCCTCGATCGCTTGAACTCCAGCTCCAAGGAGACGACCTTGTGGAAGTGTTTCTAGTATTCTCCCAGAACGTCTTTGGCCTAGAGCCAGCCACAGTTCGAGTACGCGAAGTCAGGATTGGACGCGCTGAACGTCGCGCAGCCAGACGACGGGCACGTGAAGTCCGAGCTGGGGAAAACATAAGCAATGACTCTGAGGCAGCCCTGGCTGAAGAGGACACCAACTTCAACGTTAGTATCGGGGTGTCTGTGTCTGTAGGCTCGACCGTGGTCGCCACTGGTGATGCAACCGACCCCCGAGCGACAAATGAGCCTGTAGACTCGACCGTGGTCGCCACTGGCGATGCAACCGACCGTTGGGTGACATCACCTCTTATTCCAAACGAACATCCGGATGCTCAGCAGGATAGTGTGAACACGCATATGGATTCTGTGACGACCGCTGCCTTACCACAAGCTGAGGAGCTTGTGTCCGTAGTAACAGCACAAATGGGTCCTTACACGACATTCCAGCAGTTGAATTTCGCGCCAAAGTTCCCCTTGGCATCCATTGCTGATGAATATATTATCCCTCCTACATACCCGTCCTTCCTGGAGTACCGGGCTGCGCACGAACCAGAGGATGCTAGCTTGGCGAATTTGGCGCAGGTCCAATTCTCGCCCCCAGGCCTCCCTGTTCCGATACCCACGGCTCCTTCTCGATGGTACTATCGCGACCCTAAGGATGTCGTCCACGGTAAGTTAGACTCCATTGTACACATCGCTTATCATATTAACTAATCTCTCTCTGTTTCCTGTGTAGGTCCATGGAAGGCATCTTTGATGCAGATTTGGTACAAGGATGGTCTGCTACCTCCCGATCTTCCCGTTCGACGAGAAGAGGATGAAACATACATGCCTCTCAAGGATCTGAGATTACAGAGCGTCGACCCCACCCATCCTTTCAGGTGCCCGCCGCCACCACCGCCACCCGCTGCACCCCCCGCTTCGAAGGCGCCTATCTCTGAAGAAGACAAGCCTTTGTTGCCGCCCATATCGCTTCTGTCTCAACCTCGACATTTTGGACCTCCAGCACTATTCTTTTCCTCCCGCGGTGGGCATAGCACTGCGATAGTGGATGCTCGTGGACGATCAGTCCTCAAGGGGAGGTTCATTTGGAGTTCTGACGAGCAAGGCGAGGACTCCAAGCAGATGCTGCTTAGCAAGATGGGTGACATCAAGCGGTTGGAGGCGCTGGATGTCGACGACCGAGCCGTGTTAGTTGCGATGCGCCGAGGTGGACTAGAGGCGGTGGACTTGAGTGATGCTTTGCTTCGCCCCGCCGACGAGTCACGGGCGGTTCTGCCGCAGTTCACCCCGCCCATTTCCAACATCAACAGGCGGGCTCCTTTCGTCTGGAAGATCGGAACTCCCGTCTCGTCATCTTCAACTACGGCCACCGTTCTCTCATCAAAGGGGAAGGGTAGCCACAGCCTTCCCTTGCGGAAGATGAGTACTGCGCCAACAAAGTCGCCTGCAGGCAGGTCCGAATTTTCTTTGGGTGATGTGGAGCTGGAAGCCACCGACGAAGTGTTGTTCCTTGGGCGAAAAGATGATGAGATTTATTTCTGTGAACGCAACGCAGGGTCCTTCCGCATACTTCGACTATGTCCCAGTCTTGTATGATGGACGTTCGCCCCACTACTTATGCCTCACGACCCTCACCCCAGCCCGCTACATATATTACTGTCATCATTTTATACACTCAATGATGTAACACTACCAATCCGGTGCAAACGTCATACGAATCAAGCAGATTCACCAATCTTGTGGGGAGCTCTACATTTCACACGGTATGTTACAACGTCAACGTTACAACTTCGCGACAACTTTACGCAAGTCAGTCTTCAGAATCTTGCCAGTGGAAGTTTTCTGAATATGTCATATGATAAGGAAGCAATGATGAAAGTGGTTTTGGGCTACTCACAGGCAACTCTGGGACGACTTCCACCCACTCTGGGCAAGCAAATCCAGGTAGCCTGCTCTTCGCATGATTTTTGAGGTCAACAGCGAACTCAGGATGCCGGCCGGCCCATTTGGAGGCGTGTTGCGGATGCAACACGACATATGCCATCGGCCGTTCTCCCCATTTCATGTGGTTCCGCGCGATAACGGTCACTTCAAGAATGTCAGAATGGGTTGCCAATTCTGTTCGAGGGGTATTAATGTGTTTGCCCGCCAGAGGTCGCGATCAAAAATGTACCTTGTTCAATGGCCAAGGAGGACGCATTCTAGTTCATGCCATGCTCAGCAAATGTAAGATATGGCTTAAAACTGGCAGATACCTCTCCACCAGAAATGATGATGTCTTTGCTTCTGTCCATTATTGCGACACTCCCGTCAGGGTGCCAAACAGCCAAGTCGCCAGATCTAAATGCGCCACCACGGAAAGCCTTCGCAGTGGCCTCCGGATCATTGAAGTACTGAATTCATGAAAAAAGCTTCAGGTATACTGTGTGTATCGATAAACAGGAGAGCATACTTCTTTCATGACGATGTTGCCTCGAGTCACAATTTCGCCAAGAGTCTTTCCGTCCCGAGGAACATCTACCAGTTCGTCCTCTTTGCAATGCTCCCCTGGTTGGTAAACAACTCGGACTTCTTGAGCTGTCGCGAAAGCATGTCCCTGCCTTGCCATCAACTTGGAGCGCTCCTCCAAGGAAAGTAAAGACCAAGAGGGCTGCACGTAATTCCTCGTGAATGGCCCGTACGTCTGCGGCGGGGTAAACGGGTAAACTCTCCGTGACCCTTTTTTTGGCCATAATTATCAATTACCTCTCTAGACAAACGATGCCATTCAACTCAGCCAAAAAGAAGCAGCTATGTCGCATAAGAGATCACGTACGTCAAACCATAAACATGGACAGGCGTTATGCCGATTGTTTCGAGCCCCGCGATGAGATGAGGAGTAGGGGCAGCTCCGGCTACACAACAGGTTCAGATCAGAACAAACATCCTAGGGAATGAAAAAACAAACCAATAATAGCCGTCACTGGCCGTGGCGGTTTCTGAGCTTGGGGGTCATTGACGATACCAATCTAGGAGTTCGTCAGGCCCTTGATACTGTAGTATTATGGTACTAGGAGGCTTCCTACCTGAACAGTAGGCGCGCCACAATAGTGTGTGACACCGGAGTGCAAGAGATGATTCCAAATATGGTTATAATTAACTGTGCGAATGGTAACCTGTGTCTTTGGTGTGAGTAATGTGCATCAGAAGAATACCTCAGTTGATATACTTGTGTACAGAATGCAAAAGTGTTGGCCCACGGGAAGGTCCAACCAGCGGCATGAAACATGGGTAGAATCCTGTAGCAATTCTTGAAGAAGGCTCAGGACACGAGATGGGACATACCAGAGGTACGTCGAATCTTTGTTCATCCTTGAGGAATGATGAACGAAACGAACATGGAAGTTGACAGAAAAATGAGAACTCTTACTTTCCCTCAAATGCGTTGGCAATGGCTGCAAGGTAAGATCCTGGAGCACCTGTCAAGAGGCTGACAAAGTCTTTGGGTGAAAGCGAAGCTCACCTCTGAGCGTGGTTAGTACACCCTTGGGCTGCGGTGTCTACTATTCAGTAATCGCATTGAAAAGAGATCAAAGTTGAGAGCTTGACATACACGGCCAGTCGTCCCAGAACTGCAGAGATCATCAGCAGGGTATAATTACATGGTTCCACGTAGATTCTCCTTACGTGTAGCATAGTAGACAGGGCGTATTCTCGTCAGCATCGGCTTCCAGGCCCGCCCAGCCTCGTTCGCTGCTGAATTGCCGCCCGTTATTCAAGAATGTTTCGTAAGGGTCACCGTCCCTCCCACTATCGTTGGAAACAACAAAGGGGATCCGCGTCCCTTGAATCAGGTGGGTATACTCGTGATCAACGATGATGAGGCGAGCGCCGCTATGCTGTAGGATGTACTCAACTTCCGAGGGCTTGAGACGGGTGTTGATAGGTGTCAGGATTGCCCGCGTAGCAATCACACCCTGGTGGGCATCTGGATGACTTGATAGGTTTGTGCTCTTGAAACAGCAGGTACAAACGAACCTGCAATTACCGGTCTGCACAGAGGGTTCAGCGCGCAGTGGCCAGAGATACATAATGCTGGGGAACTGACGAATTAGGAGCAATGACAGCCACGCGATCTCCGGGTTTGATTCCAGCTTGAATCAATGCATAAGCCAAATTCTGGACGCGTTGAGCCCTGTTCTAGGATATCAGCCTCTGAGCGATCATTACCAGTGGTTAAAATCCACTGACCAGACGGAGAACGAATATGATACAGGATACTCCACATCTGAGTGTACAAGCGCAACCTTCTCTGGGTATATCTGAGCCGCGCGTAGAAGGAAATCCAGCGGGTTCTGGGGCCGGGTCAATTTGAATGAATAACGAAAACTGTGGCAAAGGTGAAGTTGGAAGTCATTACCAAGGGGTGTACATTGACAGGTAAGTTCGGAGGAGTCTTGAGTCTCAGACTGGTTCCTAGAGGGGGTATGCTAGCCGCAGTGGGGGTGAACATGGGTGGGGACATGGCGGTTGAGTACAAGTAGAGTGTGTGCTAGGAATTGACTTTACCCCACCGGTTATTTAACAGCTGCTGGGACTCCGTCGGATCAAATTGAGTGATGTACCTCCCGCACAATAGCCCCCAGGCGTATTGGGCATACTTCCCATGTTCGTCAAAAACGCGTTCCAAGTAACTCCCTTATTTCAGCTCAGGACCCTCTTATTTCAATTAAATAGAGCTCGCGATTCGGGATATACACCTACCGTCATTTGACGTCAAATCCGGGCCACTCAGACACCTGATGTTTTCCAGGTTTATAGTGGTTGCAATCCTTCTCCAAACGTCATGCTACTTTTACGGAGGATCTTGACAGTATCCAGTAAATCAAGACCACGCTCAGTCCTGTGTTGCAAAGTACTAAGTAGATGCGTTGTAATTAATCCTTAGGCTAGTAAAATTATTATGGTTCAGTACAAACATCAGTCAGCTCGAAAGTTCGCGGTACTCCAGATGAGTGCTGCCACATGACAACTATACAAAAGACCTCAAAGTACTTGCGAAGTCCTGCGAAGTACTATCCATGACTTTCCCGGATTGGCTTGGTATGACTACAAACACAGAACAAACAACGCAGCTTTGCAACGAACTTGCTACGGCGCATCCCAGTATTTCCCTACACATACCATGTCTGACTCTGCCTCTGGTTCCGTGGACAAATCCGTCCAAGTAAAGCTGGTTCTTCTAGGTAAGAGTGCAATCCAGCCCTCTGCTTCAATCGCGCGCATTATGCCCCACTTCACTGCATCTTCTTGTCGTCAACCCCACCTCTTTTCCACTGAAGTTATGCTGATTCTCAATCTCTTTCAAGGCGAAGCAGCCGTTGGAAAGTCGTCTGTGGTGCTCCGATTTGTATGTTCACAATCCTTCCACAGCTTAGCTTTGCATTGACTGCTTTACCTCAGGTCTCGAACGAATTCCAAGCCAACAAGGAACCCACGATCGGTGCTGCATTCCTCACTCAGAAATGCAGATTGGAGGACAGGGTCTTGCGATATGAAATCTGGGATACAGCAGGCCAAGAGCGATTTCATTCACTTGCAGTCCGTTTGCTGGCCTCTCTTTCTGATCTCATTTTCTGACCTCCTTTTCCAAACAGCCCATGTATTACCGTAATGCACAGGCAGCAGTCGTTGTCTATGACATCACAAAGGCCACCAGCCTAGAGAAGGCGAAGTCTTGGGTCAAAGAGCTCCAACGGCAGGCCAACCCCAACATTGTCATTGCGCTGGCGGGCAATAAGCTCGACCTTGTTCAACCTTCTGCCTCATTAACCGGCGCAGCATCATCCTCCGAGTCGGAAGACGAGGCCGACGATGCCACTGCGACACCCGGCGAAACCCCCGGCTCGTCAGGAGAGCCCGAGAGTCTACGCCAGGTCCCTAGAGAGGAAGCCCAGGCGTATGCTACAGAGGCTGGACTGCTCTTTTTCGAGACCAGTGCCAAGACGGGAGAGGGTATCGTCGATATCTTCACTGAAATCGGTAATTTGCTCGACCATCCGCAGTATAGTCCTCTAACACATTGGGATCTGCAGCGAAAAAGATTCCGATTGAGCACATCCTGGCTGCGACAAGGGGCACTGCACGACCGGGTGCCGCAGGAGGGCGTGCCGACGGTGCCCGGCACGAGGAGGGTGTCAACCTCGATGAGAATGCGACCAGGTCCAAGGATGCATGCAACTGTTGAGATATCCCTTTGATCGTCTATGTCTACATTTCTTTTATTACGAATTTCATGATTGCGCTGTTATCCACACCCCTTCTACACGCCCATTATTTCGATAGGAAATTATAGGTCTACATACACCATCTTTATCTCCTGTAATTGGCTGACCTATGCTTTGGACGGATTGGCAGGCATGTCATTGTTATGAGAATGATCATGACGCAAGAAGTCTGCAAGAAATCTGAAGGTTTAGTCCATGTAAGGAGGTGGCCTTGCAACGTGTTCCTGATCATTAATATTGTGGTTCCCCGGGACGAGGTATGGAGGCGGTGCATGGCCATGTGTAGACGCCGGTGCCCTTGAAGTCGGAGGCGGGGACGAGGGAGGATCGATCGCGGTGAATGACGGAGGTAAGTTGGGTGAAGTCTGGGGTGGGGATGCATTCGTCTGTCGCGGAACATCGGGAGATCTGAACTCCGAATCTATGGACGGAGGAGGGTCCGATGGATCGTCCATAGCCGGAGGTGGCGGGGGTGGTCTTTCTGCAGCAAGCGACTTGCCATGGCGATCCAAAGCGAAACCCAACGCCTCCATTGCCCGCTGTGGCTCACGTATATCAGCCAGCTGGGTCAAATCTGTGTCTCTAGTCGCCATTTCCAAGGTGGGAGGAGGGGTTATTGACCTTTGCATCGGCTCGGGGTGCCCGTCAAATTGCTCTGATGCTGAGAAGCCAAATTCTATTCCTTCTCCAGCAATTCCAGGCGAGAGAGGGTGTTCCTGGTGAGGATCACTATCTGGAATTATGATCTCTGATTCGGATTCGAGGAATGTGGGCAGCCTTGCGGAGGATGATGTCCCAGCTTCATCTGAACAAAATGGAGGAGGAGCGTCCCGCTCTTCGAAAGGAGGAGGCGCAGCGTTTGGCATCATACTTGGACCAGCTTCTCCTTCGAAGTAATGAGGAATGGGATGATCTGTGTCGTCGTGCCGGACAGTCTTGTGGGGTGGTCGATCATGCTTCTTTTGATAAGCAATGTCTATTTCGTGCGATACCTGCGGGAGAGGAGCGGGAGGCGCGAGGACTGTGATTGGGATAATCAGGGTGGATATTCGTTCTCTTCGAGTGGTCATGTCAACGAAAGAGAAGTAAACGAAAAGCCGGAAGGTGACGGAGTGCAGAATGGTAAGCTGAGTGATCGAAGGGCACTCTGCATCGCTATCATATTGCCCAAAGTCTCTGGTAGGGAGATCCACAGAGACATTCGTTGGGGATCCCGTGGGCAGGGCGTGGTGTAGCACAAAACGCAGCTTGACCGGGCGGGACGAATGAAAACGACATGACGCCCCCGAGCGCGCGATGACCGTTCGGTGGGAAGAGCCAGCTGGCACGGTAGAAAATGGAGCTTTAGACGAGGATGGTTGAAACAGCCTTTCACCAGTAGCTGATGAAGGTCCGTCATTTTGTTCTTCTGGTTCGGCCTCGAGTTCAGAAAGTGAACTCGAGTCTGTCTCTATCGTGGCGTCGCTGTCCATGCCAGCTTGTTTAACCTTCACAATCCGCAAAAGTTCCGCTCGAACATTCCGCAGCCTCAGGCCTTGGTCCACAACTAGTTCCTTCGCTGGAGGAGGAACTGTGACGTAAACAGGAATAGATTCACCGGCCACAAACGTTGTCCGGGGCACCTCGACTTCGACACGAGTTGGGTCCAACAGATTGTGCGTTTCGGGACTAAGAGGGATCGTGTGTGCATGTGCCGTAAACCGACGTGTGTGTACCGTGAGGCTCCTGGAGTGTGGAGGCAAAAGTGGGTCGAACGGGTGCAGTGTTGCAGTCAAACGATGCGAGAGAGATGAATTGGCTGTTTGAATTGACTGAGGAGCATCGGCCATGAGAGGGATCGCGAATGGGAATGAGGACGGAAAAGGAGTGGGCGTAGAAAGCGTCCGTGAATACAGCAAGACTTCAGACGACCCAAGTTCAACTTCGAGCTTATATGCCTGCTCAACGGTCTGAAGGGCTATCGTTCTAGATACTCACGAGTATTTCAAAGGAATATCTTTCTCCTCAAGAGTGAAGAGTACTCACACTTTCGACCAATGATTTGACTTGACGCCCTTGATCTGAAGCTCGCCCTCGATAGCAGCTCGTTCACCATCGGCACCCAGAAAGCCCTTCTGGAAGTTCACGGCATCTCCGGTCGGTATGATGAGGATATGCGGCCCTTCGCATAGGTCATCTGGCCCTTGAGGGTTGGATCCCTCGTCTGGGTCTGTCTGGGAGTAAGTTGGTGGTGGGAGAGTTTCCGACATGGATGGCAAGAGGACTGGAGCAAGTTCGAGCGCCGGAGTGTCTGGCATGTTGATCCTCGGCGACACGTGGGGCGTTCCCTTTGAAAGCAAGCCATTTTATTCACTTGTACTCATACAAAAACAGCACTGTACAAGGATATATGTACAACCCAAAGAATATCATAGAACTAACAATCCTCAGCACTCAACACGGGAAAGGCTCTCCAATTCGTTGAACAACACCTCATCCTGCTGTACTTCCCGCAACATCATCATCTCCCAAGTCACATCTCGGTAGCCACCTAACAGCCCTGTGCCCCTCTCAAAACTATTGTCGCCAGCATCTCCAAATCCCATTCCAAAAGACATGGTTGGCACCGCGGATTTGGACGTGTCAAAACAATCTTCTGCGTCGTCCAAAACTTTCATGGCCTCGACTGCCCGCCGAGTGCAGACGCCAAACCAGACACGCGAATCGTGCGTCATGAGGAACTTTTGGATCATTCTGAGCATGACAGCGCTAAACCCCAGAGCGCGATTAGCCTTGAGTTTTTGTTTGATAACCGGGGGGGCGAGGAAAGCCAGGGAGTACATCGCCATGATGATTTTCTCTAGGTAACTGAGCCACACGTCTCGTGTCATCAGCTGGAAGTCCGCGTCCACCACTGGGAGCCTATGGACGAGCGCCTCGAAGAGGCATATGAGAGATGTCTGGGGTACAGATTTGGCGATGATCTGTCTGTTGGAATCTGTCTGACTCAGGCGACTGAAAACGTCGAGAGCGACGTCTGCGAGGGCGGGCGGCTTGAGGTTTCCGCTGGGCAGGACACCGGGAACCTGGACGCAAGCTAGCGGTGAAATGGCGTCGGTAGGGTCGATGAGGTATGACGAAATCAGATTAAAAGTGCGAATGGCACGGGATGAGGAGGCAGATAGTTGCACGGCGCTGGCGATGTTGGTGAGGGTATATAACACATCTTTACGCACATGGGCCAGATCACCTAGAGAGAGAGCGGAGGAGGATGGGGATGGCATGTCGCTGTCACCATATGTTATGGTGCATATGCGAAGCATCAAGTCGATCATCCTCGTGTGGCTGGATATAAATTCCAAATTATCTGGAATTGTCGATAGGTTGCGAATGATGTTCAAAATGGCCAGAACAAGATTTCCTGGTCGTTGCTGAGGTCCAATCTTTGGATCCTTTGAGCCCTGATGGGGGATAAGCACAGCAAACGGCGTGCTCTCTGCTTCGTACACCAAATTCACGAGTTCGTGATGGGTAACGATAGGCAAGTCGGTGTGTAGAATATCACCATCCGAGTCCTCGACATCGCCAAAAGCCTGCTCTTCGAGTAGATCAAGGACTTCATCGAAAAGGTCTGGCGATTGGAAGACCGGGAAACCAGAGCCTGGAGTTTGACCCCGCATCGTGGACAACAGGGTAAAAGTTGTCAGGGCGTACGATAACTCGTTCGAGAGCCTCGAGCGTATCGACATAGTGAGTGCCTCGATGTCGACGGTGCCCCAGTCATGGATGTCGCGTATTGGCCGACGTTGCGGGTGGTTGGCTAATTCCGTTTCGAGGAGCTTCAAGTCTCGTCCACCATACGTTTCGACCTCTCGCGCCAATGGCACATATTCGATTTTTCGACGGGACGGTTGTTGTCGAGGTGGTGGGGGGGCCGACATCGTGGTGGCCGCTTGTTGAGCTGCACTAGATGTCGTGGTAGAAGAATTCCGATCAACCGCCGTAGGAATAGACGACTACCACGGGAACGTCAATTTGAGGGGAGAGGATCAAAACTTTATAGTCAACGCACGGAAATAATTTCTGGTGGAGGTTCCGACCCTGCGTTGAGCAATAAATATGAAAAATAACTGAGAGGAAAGCTTAATAGTGAACACTGACCAAGCTTCTGCCTTGCCCGTTTTCCATCCCGCTCATCGTATTCGATTTTCCTTTTTATTCCTTGTAGCTCCTGATCGAGTACATTGCCGTCGGACGCAGCATTGCCGTTAACGTTGGTGGTTTGGAGGAGACCTCCGGGCACGCTTTGGGAGGTGCCTGAAATAGGCTGGTTGGCAACGGTGGAATCAGGTCGAGCAGGTGGGTGAGGATGAGGGAATGGTAGGGATCCATTCATAGTTGAGGGCGGCACAGTTCCGGAGGCTGGATTCATGGATGTCAATGACGGCCCTCGCTGTATTTGACTTGGCTGTGAACCGCTCGGAGGCCGATTGTGAATCGAAGCGTCCATGGGTGGCTGTTGCTGTTGAGTACCCTGCCGGGAGGCCATGGCCTTCCTCTGTTGCTCCTGTATGTTGCTTTTATAGGCCTTTTCGAAAGGCAATAGCATGTGCATGTAGATTTGCGCGATAGCATGAGCCGTAGAGACAGTGCCGCCATTCGGGGGTTGCTGAGGCACCTCCTCTGGAAGATCAAATTGCGCGAGGATCGCGCCCCATCCGTTATTGGCCGCAACCTTGAGCGTGAATCTAAGAATGAGATGGAGATTCAACAGAGCAACGACATACCGCGTGGCCTCCTCCGCTCTGAAAGACGGTTGCATAGAGGTTAAATATATTGATATCCTTTCCTGCGAGCCGGAAATGTCCTATTTCCGACGACGGCTCTAAATGCTTCCACCTCGACGTGTTGTAGTCATAGCTCGGTGTAGGGACCCCTGTGATCGATGGGGGCAGAGGCATACCCATATTGTTCATGGAATTTGCAAGACCAATCAGGAAGCTTTGCTGGCGGTGTTTCAAGGCATCACCGTTGTGTTGAGGAGTTCGCGAAGCTTGGGACATGGGGTCGAGGAAAGAGGAAGGATTGGACGGAGGCTTCGGCATCTGGAACGTCTCGTGTTGAGTAGATGGTCCGGAAGCGGGGTCATAGTTAGCAGGTGGATAATTGGGAGGATTATTTCCTCCGGTGAATGGCGCCGAGGTTGGTCCGCTAGGAGGATTGAGAAAAGGTGGGCGATTGTTTGCTATCCGTGCTTGACTGGCGGCAGTGAGAGCTGCCATCTGCTTGGCAGCCTGGGTTGGATCGAGGTTGTTGAAATACGGGGATGGATCAAACGACGTGTTAGACGCCATGAACGGCGGCATGCCGGGTTGATGTTGCGGTCTCGCAGTGGGCTGTCCGTTCTGGGGCCTGATGGTGGAACGAACATAAGACGGTGGACAGTACTGTGGCGCCAAGAAACTTACGCCATAGCTGCTGGTTTGGACGGCGAATGTGGCGTCGCTGGCGGCGGTGGGCGGCGACGGGTGCGTCTAGTTGTCAGCCAGCGGTCGGTCAACGTGCGTTTCACATCCCTGCCAAATTTGGACATGCGAGCCTTGATTTTTCTTTCTCATCATTCAACGCCCCCATTCCTGCTGATTGCATTGTCGCATTCTCGAAGTAGTTACATGAAGAGTATGTCTTTATCACCCTTCATGCTATCCTAGTGCCCGCTGCGAGCGGTTATTTTTTTGGCTTCCTCACCCAAAATACCTGTGACAGTGTGACATACGTGACCTACACCTGGGTTTTTTTTTCATTGTCCGCTCCCTCTCTCTCCACACCCCAACGAGCATGTCCGAAATCGACGTTATTTTCTCTGCCAAGGGCAAGGCGATAACCATCCAGCCCGTTGCGTCGGCATCATCTCTTCCTGAAAAGAAGAAGAAGAAGAAGAAAGACAAGGGCAAAAAACGCAAACACACCGATGATCTCGCCGACGATCCACCACCGCCCAAATCTGCCCTGACTCCTGAAACTGTGATTGATTCCTCCGCGCTCATCCCAGCTTTAAAGCGGCAAAAGGTCGACAACAAGGCCTTGGCTCCGAAATCGGCAAAGAAGGCCGTCGCGGATGACGATGCTAAATTCACGGACTCGCGTGGCTCGCGACCCCGTTAGTATTCCTGTCCTTCACCCCAATCCTGCCGTCTCACCAATCACTGTAGGCAAAAAGACCGAAGAAGGATGGACAGTATATAAAGAAGATGAACTCGGCATACATGATGAAGGGGGCGGTAAGCATGTCATTTTCTGCTTTTTCTCGCGTTTCATGTCTGCCTGGCCGCAGACACGCCCCTCTGCCCATTCGACTGTGATTGTTGTGAGTTAAAGCTCGCTTTATTACACCTGTATCTCACCCTGAATTGCCTGACAGGTTTCTAAAGCCTTGTACCTTGCTTGTACCACTTTGTATCATGCTATGCTTCCCTGGCAACGCTGGATGGATCTTAGACGACACTCAGACGACCCAATGACATTCAAGTTGCCGCGTATACTCTCAAGGCTCATTGACGTTGGCTTCCTTCAATTTCAAATTCATATTACGCATTTCCAGGTTACGACTATCTTTCGTGGAAACTATCTTTCTGACTTCCACCTTGGCCCCTTCAATCACAACAGGCTCATTCGAAGCCTCCCTGACCGCCTTCTGGCCATGGTCTGAGGAGGTCAAAATGTAGCCAATATCTATTTTTCCTAGTCCTCATTTCAGCGGCCGTCATTCCCCAGATCCGATGATATTAGAAATCGTACAAGACGTGGATACATATCTCAATTTTATAATACTACACTACAGACACTATTGTAAGCGATGCATATAAAAATTAGTCTTCATCTTCATCTTCATAGTCCACTAAACCCATTGGAACCTTTGGAAGCTCAGTTCCAAAAGGGTCGCCGTCCGCCATCGCCTGTTGCGCCTCGCTAGCCTTTTTGTTCCTTTTGGCCTCCGCTACCCGTTCTTCTTCAGCTTTTTTTGCGAGGTAGGCATGGCTCCCCACGATCTTCTCCGGGTTCTTACACAACTTCAGTCGTCGATCGACTTCTCGTACAGCTTCAACCTGCGGCGGATGCCCAGCAGTCGTGATGAGCGTCTTGATAGCTTCGGTAACCCCAGGTAGCATTTCGACAGATTGCCCCGACGGAGAAGGTCCGGAGGGTGTTTTTGACGCCGACCATTGGGATGCGAGTTCGGGGGTGGCGAGTGAAAGAGCCGCGAGAGCGATTTGTGATGGTGTGTAAATCAGTTCCGCATCGGTTAGTCGTGAAGAGCGAACGTGGTTTAATGCCAACTCGTAAATCGGTCTTGTATCCGCAGGGCACTCGGGGAGTGTCTGGGGAGAAAACGTCAGTGGGGATTCTCAGATGAAAGGACAACACGGACTTGCATGTCGAGAGTCATGCCCCACAACGCTCGATGTGAATGCCAGACCGCAAATTCGAAGCCCAGACTCTGCGCGACGAGAAATTCAAGATCAAGAACATCGGATGGTGCGGTTTTGGGTATATGTGTCGTATATGTCTCCAGTGATATAGGATTGTTAGTCGTCTTCGTTGCAAGAAATAGTGCTGTTAACCTATGGAAAGCATCAGTATTAATTAAGCCTTCTTCATATCAAGAGATCGCGCACATGACGTTCTTGGGATGCCAGTCCATGACCGTGTTTTTCAGGTAGAATCTCTTCAAATACGTCACTGCGGTCGCCTCGACTTCTTCAGGAAAACGAAATAGACTGCAGAGCTGTGCGATCTTCGTGACGTAGAGTTTTACTAGCAGGTGCTCTTCCTCAGCACTTAAAAAGGATACGTCCAATGATGAGCCTGGCTAAGCATTCTGAGTCGAAAGCCGTCCAAGGGTATCTTGCCGCGCGTACCTTCTCATTCTCGAGAGTATTGCGAATAACGGCGACAGCAGCCTCGTTTAAAGTCAATCGAAGATTTGAGAGTTGTTCTGGAGAGAATCTCCAGTTCCTAAATTGCGTGCTGGCCTCGTATAATGGCCTTTTAGGTGTCGGGTCAGCGGCGGGAAGTCGGTTGGCCGTCGTTGTGGTGGATGGAGAAGGCTTCGCGATCATGGTCGTTCAAGCTCAGGAAATTGAATCGTCAATAGTTTCAATTTGAATAAACACCGGTCACGCGTTTATGGGCGGCCAGTTGGACACGAGCCACTGCCAGTGCCAGCGAGGAAGGCTCAGAGAAGCTGACAAAGCGAGGTATGAACGATTGTCTTCAAAGATTCTGGCTTCGAGACTAAAAAAAGCGAGGTTGGCATTGTTCCAGACATGCACTTTGCCTTTTGCTCTCGTCTGACGACTCGTTTTCAGCATTAGGCCTGGTTTTCAGGCCCTCCAGTCTTGTTACGTTATGTCCTCTCAGGGGAAAGCGATTGACTGCGAAATTCGAATGTTACCAAACGTGTGAAGACTTGATAATGGGATTGTAGTAGGGAACGGACAAATTGTAGAAGGAGGGGTAGTCAATCATGTGTATTTTTGTGTCTGTACTATTGTCAAAAGGGCATCGTCAACACGGGAATGATTTGGTGGTGGCCATGATCATTGTCAAGAGTAGACCAATGGTGAACGAGAACTCAGAAGACCGAAAACGAAGTTTGAGCGGAAACCCCTTACTGGTCGGGGAGGAAAGGACACAGCACTGAGAGGTGTGTTGATAGCTCGAGTTGGTTTCTGCTGTACAAGCACCTTCAGGAGCACGATTGCGGATAGAAACATGTACTAATTGTGGAGTGATTGAAAGTAGCCCTGGCCATTCGACTGGCGGGTCTCGTAGAATGTGAGCTGAGGGGGGGTAGGTAGCTCGGAGCAAAGGAGCGGAAGAGTCCGCACATTCAACGTAAGCACCAGAAGGGATGCATTTCGAAAGGGCCAGTTGTGATACATCATCCTGCCATTTTCCCGGTCAATATCCCGGGCTCAGAGGACTTCGAGTGGGTCTGCCAGAAAAGAGATGCTGGAAGGCCAGAAGCCGAGATCGCGACTTTCCATTACCCAAGAAACCAGAAGGAAAGGACATTGGAAATGGTGCTGGTATTTTACGTGTACGTACCTCTATGGAGTTTGGCCGTAACGGTGACCAGCATGCCAAAAAGGACTACTGTAAGTTACCATTTCGACCAAGTGTTCACAGGGTGTGACACGTTACGCCTAGTGAGTGAGGGAACCAAACGGACTGTATACGTAAATGGGCAGGAACGACAAATGCTGCGAGATGAACCAAAGATGAACGTGGACAAGCAGAAGGCCACAACGGCAATCCGGAACGAGCTGAAAAACTACTCAAAGTTAGCGGGGACGACGTCCGTCACAGATGCGGGCTCCATAGAAAAAAAAATGAAATAAGCCGGACTGAGCCCTCGGGGCGACAAGGACAACCATTTGCGATGAGTCGCCGACAGTAAGTGAAGGATGGCACGCTACGTGACCAGGCAAAAGTCGGAGGACAAGCCAGACGACGTGACCCGCTGATA
>JABCKV010000061.1:5309-19472 GCA_018282005.1 Asterophora parasitica
AGAGTGGGAGAGTGCAAGTCAAGATGTGAGCTCGGGGTGATTGGGATCCAAGATGTAAGTAAAAGGTAAAGTAAAAGTTCAAGAAAAGAGGCAGAAAAAGGGGGATATGCGGGATGGTGTCCGAGGAATCATGAAGGTCGTCATGAATGTCGTATTGGCATGGGAGTGCATTCGTCTCAGTATGATATGATGCTTGGAATTCGTGACGTAGCGTCCACGAACGAAAGGAAATATGGGAACGGGCAAGACAGGGTCCTCCGTCGCCTTCCATGGAGTCTTGAGTGCAATATGCGAGTCCATTCGTTCAGTCAAAGTCCAGAATCCAACGCTACCAACAGACCATCAGCACACCGCTCTCCCCGCAACGAAATCGGAATGACTCACCTCAAACCGACGGGACTCTACACTTTCACCGCCCTCCCCACATCCGTACTCGCACCAGAAAACAACCTCGACACGTGTCTTCTCACTTTAACGCCGAGACCCCTCTTCTCCTTCTCCGGTGCGGGCTGCTCGCTGTGTAGGGACAGCGACATGAGTGTCTGTTCGGAGGTTGCGGGTGCGTGGTGGTAGTGGTGGGATAATTCCGAGGGTGCGCCGTGTGCGTGCTCGACGAGATTGTACGCTGTGGCGTCTGGTGTCGTTTTCGTGTGGTAGGAAGACGGTGGTGTATCATGCGGAGACGGCACCTCGAGCTCGTCCTCCGAGCTCGACCCGGACCCGGAACTCTCAGGCGGCGTCGGTAAACCCGCTTCGTTCCTCCTCACCGACCTCTTGGATTTGCTTTTTCTTCCGTTGCTCCCGTCCCTCTCCACTCCGAGTCCGAGTTCGATCCCAAGTCCAATGGTCTCCTCAGCACGTCGGGACCGCGTCGAGGAATTTGGAGTCGAAAGAGGAGTAGTTGAAGGAATCGGAGGAGGTATGAGCTCGATATCAGCTGCAGACGCAATCCACGCGCGTGGCCAGCCTTCCTCCATCCCTATCCCTGCTCCTGCACCGACCCCCACGAGACCGGACGCAGCCCCGTCCATCCCGCCACTCAGTACAAGCTCGGCCACACACCTGCCCTTGCCTTTTCCCCTACCCGTTGAAGGAGTGGTACCCAACACGCCCGCGGGGAGGAGGAACGGGATGGCTTGCGCTTGCGCCGAGTGTGTGCCGGGGAGGGTGGGGTGATTGGGGAAGGAGGGAAGGGCGGAGGAGCGACTTGTGCTGCGACTCCGACTGGTATTAGTACTGGTGCTTGGGCTCCGGTTTGTACTGGGGCTGGTGCTGGAACTAGCAAGCGGGGACGAGCGGAGCGGCGAGTGTGTCCCCGACGCCGATCCTGACGCCGCTGCACCCGCTGAAGCCGACGGGGAAGAAGTGGACAAAGCCGAAGGTGGGTAAGCAAACGAGAGGAGGAACTGCTCGATGCTTTGTGCGATCTTTGGTTTCGCGTTGTTGGGGGCGGCGTGGTGGCGCCGGGGGGACGGTTTGGGCGGGGATAGGTGGCGTGCGTAGGATGATGGGGAAGAGGATGAGGATGGGGAGGAGTAGAAGGAGGAGGCAGAGGAAGAGGCGGAGTAGGGCAGGACATGGACTATATGTGGATGTGCGTTGTTTGGTGTGGGGATCAGACTCTCGCGGCTGGAGTATACCGAGGGGGGTGTCGAGTGGGAGGGTGAGTAGGAGTAGGAGGACGGGGGGTACGCGGAGGGCGGGGAGGGAGAGGACGACGCAAACAAGGAGGAAAGCCGGGTGCGCGTGCGGGGTTTACGCAGCGACGCGAGACTGGTCAAGGACGCGAATATGCCACTGCTCCTCTTGCGTTTGCTCTGGCTCGGGTACGGAGACGACAAAGACGGGGGGGCGAGAAACGGTGCAGCGAGTGTGGTGACGAGTATCGCGTGCTTGAGCAGCGCCTTGTCCGGGAGCCCCGGTGGGAGAAAGTTAATGAGGGCGGTGAAGTGGGGCTTGGAGTCCATAGCGGACTTTTGTTTCGGGGAAAACAAGGACGAGAGGCGGCGTGTGGACGAGGAGGTGGTGGTGATGGACGCCAACGAGACATCGGAGGACGAGGATGCGAGGGACGCTGTGTCGTCTTCCGGGTGTGGTTGCAGTTGTTGTGCGCCGGCGACTTGAGCCAGCTCGGGCACCTCGGGGATGGTAAACTCGCCCCCGGGGTATAGCTCGGCAAACTGGAGTATGCGTGCGGATGGGCGGGATGTGCGCCAGGCGTGGACGACGCGTTGGGCGCGGTCGAGGAGGGCGACGAGGCGGACTGCGCCGGCGTCGTGGATGTCGAGCGGGGCGGGGAGATGGAGGATGGTGGTGCTGAGGGCGGGCGAGGCGGGGAGGGGGGGCGGTGTGTGTGTTGCGATGACGAGGAGGGAGTTGGGGGTGGCGAGTGAGGCGAGTGGGAGCAGGTCTTGGTGGGACGGGGCACCGAGCAGCAGGATGGTGTGCGGGCCGGGGTTACTGATGTCGGTGATGCGCCATGGCGGTTGGTGCAGCGTTGCAAACGGATCGAGCGGCAGACGGGGGCGGAATACGTCGCTGGGCATTGGGGGCAACGGTGGCAAGACGAGGAATGGAAAAAGGTCTCAGTGAGGTCACTCTTGGCGTCTCTTATTTCAACCTTGGCACGCTCCCTGCATCGTGCCGATCCTCTGCCGCAATTTCCGCTTCTTACTCCTCCGCAGCTGAGACGTCGAGAAGGACTCGAAGCAAGACGACCGACTCTAAGTACTCCTCCTCAGCGGCGCCTCCCTATTCACACTACGAGCCTCTACGACCACCTCTCACTCACCTTGGCGTGTCATGACAGCAAGCTTGCATAAAAGTGCCTGATCACGTCCTCACCATTCCATCATCCGCGCAGAGTCAAATCATCTTCACACTATTGCCATTCTTGCTAATAGTCGCAGCCTCTACCTTTGCTCGCACGCGTCAACTTCCTGTCGTCGCCTCGCCATTTCCACCCACCGTCCCATCCCCACCCACCATTCCATCCCCACCCACAGTCCCATCCCCACCCCACTGAGTCTGACATCCATCTTGGTCCTTCTTGTCATCACGCGCGCGTCAACCCCGACGCGTGGCTGCCACGTCTCCATCATCACGCGACGATCCTGTCATTCGACACCCACAATGACCACTCTACACTCTAAGCCTCGCGGCGCCTGCCATACGCTCAAGTACATACAAGTAGGCAACACCGCTCATCCCCAGCCGTCTCGCCAGTACCCAAGCTCATCCGCACTCGACGCCCGCCCCACGCCAAGTTCACCTATAGTACAACCTACCCTTCTACACTTGGCCTTCAGAAACTCCGATTTCGCCTACGCATACTTATACTTTCTCTCATCTACCAAGCACGCAAAAACCCACGTTTCATCAGATTCTCGACGCCTCTGATGACGAGTTGACTCCGAGGAGCTTCCTGTAGCCTGTCTGTTTACATTATGTTCCGTCTCCATCACCTCGTCGTTGATCGACTCCACACCAATTGAAATTCTGACCATGAATAATGCCAAGTACTATCCCCAGTGATCCACCAGTGGTACGCGTTTCATTACACGCATCCCATCAGCACACATGCTATACTTACACTCTTAGTATGAAGACAATATAATTACACACCGCCCTGCGAAACCTCCGACTGCGCATTGCAATAATATACATGTATATTACATTTCAAACTTCATATCTAACATTGGACTCCAAGCTATATCTATAGCTCACGCTGCGCACGAGTCTTCAAGCTTCATGATACGTATTGACAAAACGTGGCCTATGCGCGCGCCGTTCAACGCGTTCCCCGGAAGCAGATTCTGAGATTAGAGGGAGGGGACGGAGAAAGGACGGCTTGCCCGAATCCCAGATCCCAAATCCCCAACGGTACCGGGGCCGGCTGATCATATCAATGATCGGGTGGCGCAACCCAAAAACATAACCTCCATAGAAGACAACACTTACGATGAGACCACAGACGATTGCGTCGGACTCGGACTCGGAGTAGAATTCGGTTAACCACCCAGCATCGACTTGGAGTACTAGCAACTCGTGATCCAGATTCCAGATAAGTGTGGAGAAAGACGTCGAAGCCCCGGGCCCGGGACATACGGACTCCAGGCAGCACGCAGAGGTTACCGTGGTGAGTAGTAGTGGCAGGAACACTTACTAATATGAGTTGTTCGAGGTGGCGCAGTGCGATGAAGAGTCCTACTAGTGCTGTGTGTGGCGTTAAGAACTTGGCAGAACATGATTCAATGAAAGAAGGGATTTTCAAGGAGAACGAGGGAAGATCGGACTTGAAGAGTTACACTGCAGAAGACCGTATCTGTCTGGGCACGTCGGGAACTGAGTCAAGATAGAATCGCAAGATGTAGACACTAGAGCCGGGTAGAGTTGCCGTTAAACAGACGAAAGCTTCAAATTTTTCTGTGCCAGGATTCGCCCGGGCCCGGGCGCGTAATCTGACCTGTTTGAAGCTTATATAAATAAAATAGACGCAACTTCAAGTCTTGCACAGGGTGACGATCGCAAATGTGTTGAAAGGCTCGTCGGAGACAGACCTACAGAAGTTTGACCTGACCCACCGGCACTGGAACACTGGCAAACGGACTCGGACGGGGAAGATTGGCGGAAGATGTGCTTGGTACCAAAGTCCCGTGAGATCTGCTAGAGTAAATACTAAAGAGGCTGCACTAGTGAGTCTCGTGAAAGAAAGAAAGAAAGAAGATGGCGCGAGCACTGTGGCCCGGGGCATGGAAGAAGTATTTCGGAGGTCGTTGTCTGGGGAAGAGAATCTGGAGTCCTGTGGGATGTAGATTAGATTATATAAGATGCTGTGCACAGTGATCGCGTTCTGCGTGCCACAAGCGGTTGAAGTTTATCGACACTGGGTGCTAGCCTAGACGAGGCGGACGACATTTCCAGGTCGCTCGGTCACTCGACAGGCTGGATACCTCGCTCGCCACTGAACTTCTGACAGACTCACTGTGCTTCAACGCTCCCTTTTCTCAGGGCCTCTGTCTCCAAGTCCTATCAATATCATATCCTCAAGGTTCACTCGCGATCCTGATATAAAAACTCAAACATCTCGGAGCACTGGAATTTACCTCAACCGCAACATCACATATCGTCTGATACGTCCCCAGTTCCTGTGTCTTGCATCTCAGTTTCAACTTCGCCTCTCTCGCTCCGGCCTTGACTCGGAGAATATCAGATTCAGACTTCGGGAGTGGCTCCCATGGTAATGTTCCCCAGAGCAATTGGGGACGGCCGCCTTTAGTGACGTCGTACAGCGGCTGGTTGGTGGAGGGGACATTGTGGGGAGCGGACACGGAGATAGATTGATGTGGTCGCCGGCATCCTTTTCGTTTTTAGACTTGCACATTGACGCTACTACGACAGAAACGGGGTGCTACGACTTTGCATGACAATGGCACTTACTCACTACTCGAATTCTCCGCCCGCGCTTCGGTCTCTCATCATAACTGAGCCCTCTATTCCTCGATCTCTGAATCATGCCCCTCTGTTCGCAGCAATCCGCTTAGCGCGCTCTTTTCCACCCTTTTCATACTCGGCACGTTTCACGTCCATCTCCCGCGATGCCTGCTGCAGTTTCCTCACCAAATCCATCTCCTTCTGTCTTGCTGGCTGCCGCTGCCTCCTGTGACTCGCGCCGAGAATGGATGGGATGTATTAGTATGATTCATGAATGGCCGCGTGGAATAGTACAGTGGCATGTGGGTAGTGGGCGACTGACCTTGTCCGCGACGGCACGGGCTTTCCGGCACCTCTTCAGCAGCCGCTCGTCACGGTATTGTGCGGATCTGATTTCCAATCTCGCCTTCGTGAGAGTTGTTTCGTCGTCCTTGTTCATCTAGGATGATATGCATATGCCGTCCTGCTTCCAAGGTGCTGCCAGCGGAAGGGTCCAAAAATCATAATTCACACATACATCGAACTTCCAGCTTCTCGGGAAGGCGCGACGACGACGATGCGTCCGCGTTCGACCACCGTGACTGTCCGCTCTGTTTGTGAGGTTGGGCTTGCGTATGCGACTCGATTGTCTACGCCGGTCGGGGACGCCTCTCCGAGTCTCTGTGACCTCATACGGCGGGCAGGGCTCATCGGGGGAGGGACTGGCAGTGGCATCATTGGTGAAAGAGGTCATATTCACGGCGCAGTTGCACGTCGAAGTATTGCGCTGGCTGTCTGGGGAAGAGGGGGTATTGCTAACCGTGGCGCAGTCCTGCGATGAAATCGCACGCAAGCAAGACTTGAACGACGACTCAGAGGACTGCGTCGAACTTGTTGTAGGAGATTTGCGCGGTGCTGCAAACACTGGTTTTCGGCACAGGCACAACTTGTCCGTGGATCTGGTGGCGCAGTAACTCACCGGTAGATAGTAGATCCGGGAGGGCCAAGCCCCAGATCCTGAAATGGATATCAAGTTTCTTGAAAAAACTGATCTAACGAGTGACCCTCTCAATCGTTGAAATTTGTTTCTCTACTTTTAGCAAAAAGGGACGCCATCTAAAATGAGGGAAGAAAAGCGAAGAAAGAACTCGACCATGTGTCCAGACAGTTTCTAACCCTGAAATAATACAGTGCTGATGCAGCCAAGGTCAGTCCGTGATTGTACATCCCATGTCTATCGCATCACTCTCATATTCAAACTGGCTCACAGAGAAAAAAGGCAGTCGAGGCTGTATATTTGAAAGAACGTGCCCAGTTCGAGGCGAGGCGAATCCGTGGGGAGAGCCGCTTGGAGGAGAAGGTAAATAAGCAGTGAACCGCGCAAAAGAAAGAAAGGGAGGCAAGGCAAGCATTACAGCAGGCAGAATCGGCGATGGACGTATGGCGGGAGAACTACTATCGCACGGAGGAACGTGCTGTCCAGCTTGCCGCCATTTCCAGCTCCAGAAAAGGCACTGTAGAAAAGTGGATGCATAGGATGGTCGGGAAGAGGAAATAGAGAGGAGCTGATAGGAGGCAGATTTACAACTTGAAGAAAGAATCGAGGAGAAGGAAAAGCACAGTTTTGGCGGGTTTCGTATCATTTGAACCGTTGACTTCAAAGTCGACTTGAAAAGGCGGTATCAAGACCGGGAAGAATGGAGTCGTCGCCACATGGGCTTACCTCAAGAGGTCGGCAGCGCTCAGCATTCAGTCGGGTGTAATGCCAGCAAACCCCACGACAAACATGCGACAAACATCATGATTCATGAACATTTACTCTGGATTCATGTCTCTAAGTTAAAGTAGGTATCCAAGTGGCAGCTACATACCCCATATCCTATTTGAGGCTTCCATCCGTCCATTATCCATAGATCCATGCTCTCAACGACATCCAAGTCGTCAAAATATAAATAACTAGGATGAACTTGCGGCACCAACGCCGGCAGCGGCATACAGGGCCTCCCGGTCCGCGCTCTCGTCGACGAGTGCGCGGAAATATCCCTGTTCCACGTTGGTGTTGGCGTCAGTTGCGAGTAGGGCACGTGGCGAGTCAAACTCAGCGATGCAGCCGGCGTCGAGAACCATCTGTAGCACGGGTCAGCGTCAGGGAAGGGTCATTACAGGTTATCGGAAAGTGCGAAGAAAGGAAAAATGGATGGAAGTGTGATATTACAGGGGTGGGAATGTAAAGACAGCGTGGATGAAATCGGTGGGGAGAGGGGGATTGAGAGAGATACAGGAGAGACAAGAGGCACAGGAGATAGAGCAAAGGAGTGAGCAATGAACGCACGATCCGGTCCGCATCCATGACGGTCTGCAAACGATGCGCGACAGTGATGACCGTGACGTCCTTCGGGAGCTGTGTGCGCAGCGATTCCTGGATTATCGCGTCCGTCTTGTAATCTACATTCAATCAAATTCATCACATCATCAGCCTCAGCTGAAGATACATGGCACAAGAGAAGGGCGGGCAGACGTACCGATTGCGGATGTAGCTACAGCAGGGGGAAAAAACGTCGCGTAGCATCAGTCGTGGGTAACGCTACCACTAGGACAGAGACTCACCTTCATCGAGGATAAGTAGCTTGCTCTGGCGCACCATCGCCCGGGCAAGAGCGACAATCTGCCGCTGGCCGACGGAGAGGTTGCTCCCACCGCGCGCGACGCCACTGTCGAGCGTCAGGCGGCTCTCATCCTCGGAGGACTGGAGCGCAAAGAGGCCCGCATCGCGAAGGGCAGCATTGAGCGTCGCGTCGTCTATGTGAGGCGAGAAAACGAAATGATTAAGGAGAACAATGGCACGGGAAGGACGCAACGCACCGAACTGATCAAATGGATCGAGGTTGCGCCGCAGGGTGCCACTTAGTAACTCAGGCTACGGTATGAATCGTGAGTACTCCAGGACAAACACGTGCAGAGGAACAAAAGCACGTACCACCTGGGGGATGATCGTTACCCCCTCCCTCAAATTCTCCAAATTGAGGCTGCCCGTATCCAACCCGTCATACCACACTTTGCCCTCCGTGGGGATCAACCTGAGCAGTGCAAGCGTAAGCGAAGACTTGCCGCTCCCGGTGCGCCCAACAACGCCGATGCGCTCGCCCGGGTTCACGGCGAACGAGAGGTCATGTAAGACGCTCGGGCCGTCAGAAGAGTAAGATGCAGAGAGATTCTCGACGCGCAGGGCACCACTGGAGGGCCAGTGGGCCGGGGGTTTACCCTTTGCAGAGGATTTTGGCTCTTGTTCGATCACTAGGTATTGGAGGATGCGCTCGAGGGAGTTGCCTGCATCAGAACATTTTAGCGGTGGCTGTGGGGATGGGACACTTGCAGCCTTACCGTTCACTTCGAACATATTGAGCACCTGGACAAACATGAGAATAAGGCGGCCGATTAACACTGCCATTGCTGTAACCGCCCAGGTCATTACGGGGCTTCTCGCCAAGATAGAGCAGAGACGCACTGAGGGTGAAAGCGGAATTGGAGGTGGAGATTCCGGTGTCAGGAACATACACGAAGTACGCAGCGAGGAGTGCGGTAAAGAGCCCGCCGAGAGAATCGACGCGGATTGCGACCCACCTGAGAACGCGCGTGTTACTATTTCGTTCAAAAAGCTATGAATAAATAAGACTTGCCGTGCAAGGTCATTAAACACGTAAGAAGCACGACTGTAGTTGTCGATCTTTGCCAAAGAATTGAGCAGGACCGCATCTTCAGCGCCATACGCCCTGATGCTCGCTAAAATAAAGATACACGTTCAGTGTCAGTCTGTTGTATGGAAAATTGAGGAGAGGCGAGCATCACGCACTCAGTCCTTCGATGGATGCACCGAAGTGCGCCAAGACAGGAGCCTTGGCCTTGCTCAGCTCGCGCTTGACAGACATCTGAGCTTTCATATAGACGTTCCCAATGAAGGCGCCGTAAGCGAAGATGGCGAGCCCAAATATTCCGACGCGGGGAGCAAGTAGGATGATGGCCCCAAAGTGCACGATGAGGGTTGCAACAATCGCAAAAAGATTGGAGACGAGATCGGGGATCACGCTATCGACTGCATTGGCTTGTTTTAAGTCCATGAGAACGAAGCCATGAAAGGTCGACAACACTTGCCCGCTGCGATGTCCTGAGTGACACGGGTGGTGATTCGGGAGGTGGGGGTCTTGTCAAGCCATCTGCAGCCCAGGTGAGACGATGGCTCAAAGGAAAGGAAATAATTAACTGACTTGAGCGTGGTTCCAAGGATTGCATCCACCAGCCGCTTGTGAATGGAAGCGGATGCGCGAAGTGACCCCCTGTTCAGCGTCAGAGTCGCGGTAAAGGCGAGTGCCAACATCAGTACAACAAGTCCCACATAGCCCGCGAGGTAGCTGCCAATAACTCAGGTCAACGCTGCACAGAATTAGGGGCAAAAAAGCACTCACAAAGTTGCATTGACCTCTGAGGGCGGAGGTAACGTGTATTGCGTGGCCCATACACCAAGGAGCCATGGCTGCAGCACCTCGATCACGCATTCGAACAAAAATGCGATAATCAAGGACATCCAGAAGATGATCCAGTGCTTTCCGCCGAAGGCAATTAGATACATTGCGACTAGTAGCCACGCGTTAGCTTTGTCGATGAGCACAGAAGATATCACTTACTTGACTCCCAGCTGAGATGCCCCTTACTCGTCTCCTCCTCAACAATGAGTTTACCCTTGTTCTCTTTCTTAGGTGCATCAGTTTGCTGTACAACCTCCTGCTCAGCCTTGTCCTCCGCCACCTTCTCTTCAACTACTTGAAGCTCCAGTTTGGCGTTTTTGGCAAGTGCGTCGGATATACGGCCTTGACTGAGAATATGCCCATCTGGCCCGAGCGAGACGACGAAGTCCGAAACGGGCGCTGCGATGCTCACATTATGTGTCTATTGGTTCAATGAATTGGAGAAGAGAGATATTGGGCGCGCCAACTCACGACCAAGATAACTGTACGACCCCGAACAAGGTCCCCCACAAGACATTTATCGACGATCCACTTGGCTGTATGCACATCAAGTGCGGCAAGAACCTGGAGCCATGTGTCAGATGCTCATACATTCACTACTGGCACAGAGGATACTCACATCGTCAAGAATAATGATCTCAGCAGAAGAGTAGACAGCCCTGGCAAGAGTGAGACGAGCCTGGGAGCCAAGTTTAGCACCACCTCAGAGAAGGTGGAAGGACTTGTCCCAACCTTCTGGCCACCGCTGAGGGTCAGACCTTTTTCGCCGACCTCTGTGAGATCACCCGCGTCGAGGAGCTCCAAATCACGGAGAAGAGCACACTGGTCAAGGACTGGAGGGAATGAGATGAATAAAAGGGTAATAATGATGAAAGCAAAGTACCAACCTTTCTTATACCGCTCTTCATCAAAGGGTGCGCCGAATATAATATTTTCCTGGATTCGCGCAAGGTCAAAATCCGGAGTCCCCGCCAGTTGCGGCCACGACAAACCTTTATCATGGCATTCAGGACCCATGATTCCTGGGCAGCATATGCTACACCACCAGTGCGGGGAAGATTGAACCATGCCCCAGGGCCCGACGGCAGGAAATGCATCTCCCCTAGATTCGGAGAGCTTTCCAGTCCATACTTACATGATGTTATGTGCGGTGACTCACCGAGAAGAGCCATCAGCAAGCTCGTTTTGCCAGATCCTTGTTACAGGTCGTCGGAGAAGGGTGTATACAATGAAAGGCTCAAACTTACCTGTGGGGCCAACGATGAGGTTGATAGACCCGCGTTTGAACAGCAGTTCGTCCTTGATTTCCAGTCTGAAGCTGCGCTTGGATGGAGTCCGTGCACCCTCATTCGCATCCTCTCTTGCCCACGAGAAGGTCGCAGCGCGGAAGCCGATATCATTGATACCGTTCTCGCCATGGGCCACAGCATTGTCAGAAAATTTGTCGAGAAGTTCCGTCTATTGCAGAATCCGGTCAAGGCGATGCCAAGGGTGCAAAAGGAGACCGGAGATGATAAATACCTCGTAGAGGAAGTCGCTGATACGTTGAAGAGAGACATTGCCTTTCAATACGTTGGGAAGCCACATGAATAGCATCGCAACTTTGGTACGAAGAATGTTGAACACTACAGATGATTGACAATGTCATCCAATAGGTCGAACGCTGCAATGAGTCGGGCCACGTACAAGCGATTGAGGAAAAGACAGTGGCAGCTATGTGGAAAATTCAAGCGTGAGTGGGTTGGTTTAACTGGGGACAAGATACTGGGCAGACCATCCAGACTGCGCTTCATCGCGAGCGCCTGTCAAACTAATCAGTGACCGTGAATCAGATCGGCAACTCGCTCATACTGACATAGACAGTGAATGTGGCGATCATGGTCAGTGCTGGGAGGAGGTAACTAACGAGCCGAGTGAGGAAATAAGCGAAGGAAAATGGAAGTGCACGAAACTGGAAGATCATTGTGATCAGGGTGTAGAACTTGCTCCACCACACCCAAGTGAGCTCTGCTTCGCGCTTCTCGTCAATGCGTTCGCTCATTTTCTTCTCCCAGCCAAACATCTTCACCATCCGGATTACGCTCGTAGCTACATGAAGAACCTGAGTAAGACGACGTTCGGAGAAGATGTAGAAAACGGAAGCGAACTTTCGGTAACAGTCTCCACGCGATCGTCACTCCTCTTCGCAACCTCTTTGGTAGCACCCTGTAGCAAACGCGAGAACACTATCGGGAGTGGTGTTTGGGCAACCAGCACCACGAATCCAATCAAGGCACTGCAGAGAGCAAAAATGAGGTTGACGTTTGTGGTATTTTCACAATGACGCACCTCCAGCCGAGAAGGTTGTACAGAAAGCCAATAGTCAGAACGATCATGACTGGCGCTCCGAAGAAGACCTGCAAGAATTCAGCCGCTCTGGCAAGAGCCTGCAAGTCTGATGAAATAAGATTATTCATTCGTCCGACCAGGGATTTACCCTTGGACTGAGGAGGTGGAGGCGGTGGTGGTGGTGGTGAAGGTGGAGGTGAAGGAGAGGCCGCCTTCGACTGAGGTTCATCCGCCACTGTCTCGTCAGATTCCGACTCCGCAGGCGGTGTCAAGGACTCATCGCTAGAAGACGTGGACTGGGAAGGTGCAACAGAGGGTGCTGCCGGAGGTGTGGGGGCAATAGCGAGCGAGTCGACTTCGGCGACAATGCGGATGCGCAGGGCATGCTTCAAGATGAGTTGTGTGAGGATAGCCTCGAGCCGCACTGTTGAATGACCAAGCAATGTCTGATATTGCTGCTTGATTATGGCGCTCGATAATGGGCCCACGAACAGCTGTGAAACGTTATTAAGAAGCGAAGGCAGATAATCGGCGATGGACTCACGGATGCAACCCAAACCCACGGGTTTACAGTTGCCGCGTCACGATTAGCTAGGTACTCCAACAGCTTCTTGAGGGCGTACGGGGCGAGTAGAGTGGCAGCGTTGTCTGAAAGCAAGAGGAGGGTAGCAACAATGATTTGAGGCCGGAAGACAGAAGCCACTGCAAGGAACAAATGTCGCTGCGGCTGCTTCCGGACGCCGGACGCGTCGTTGCGCTCTGCATAAGGATCAAAATGAGGGAGAGCAGCGCGCACGAGATGTTTGGAGTGGTCGGCGTCGGCAAGAGGGGGGAGTTCGGCGAGAGGTAAATGCGGTCCCCGATAAGCCTTCCATACCGTCGCGTCCTGGAATGCAAAGAACAGCAATGAGAGTCGAGATGCTGTCTGCTCGGGGCTCGGCGGCATGGGGTCCTGACATGGATGGGTATTGGGAGGTATCTCAAATTGAACGCGACTCACCGACGGGTCGAAAGGCACATAACGACGGGGCTTCACGAGAGGAAGAACAACGGCAGTGAGGCTCAAAACGCTGATCAAGTGCCAAAGCAAGTGTGACGGATCCGCTGGGGTTCTTGTGTATGTCAAAAGAGGCACCACATCCCGGGCAAAGAAGATGGTCCATGAAGCGGCCAGAACTAGGTTTATATGATGAGAAACGATTGTCGGGCGCGGGCTGACGACCGCGAAAAGTGCGAGAAGTGAAGAATAAGCCTATGAAAACGTGGTTGAGCGTCGCCACCTGGGAAACGGGTTGAACTCACAAAGGTAATACAAGCAAAACTTTGAACGTCCCTCTCCAGGCCCTCTAAAGCCAGTACCCTCGTTACAGATACACGCAACAGCTCCAAACTACCGATGAGGGTCAAAACCTCTGTTGCAAAGATGACGCGTCCGCCGTGAGACTTGATATGGCCTCCACTGTCGACCTGGGGAGAAATCTCGCGTTCTTTAGCGAGATTAAGGCGAACCAAGATGGGTCTCGTGTACTCTGACAAGGTAAACGCGTGAATCAGAAGGAGTGCAACAGAGACAATGGAGGCATAGACGGGAAGAGCATGATCTGACTTCCAATGGCTGGCTGAAGAAATGATTGACAAGGATGGAAAGTCCGGACTGGACCAATTCTGGACGAACAAGCTTGGAGGCGCCATAGCAGGCAGGTCTCAGCTGCCCAAGATATGCACAAGCGGGACTCGAGAGGCAGGCAGACAGTGTCATCTTTAAGTTTTATTGGGGGGTCTCGGTGCCGGTCTCCATCAAATGACAAAAGGTGCACCATGTGGGCGCATGCACTCATATACTGTTCAGACACGCTCATCGCGCACGCATTCGGCAATCATATCGTTTGCCGTGGAACGCGTT
>JABCKV010000061.1:19853-89748 GCA_018282005.1 Asterophora parasitica
CATCCATCCAGTTCTCAAATGTATACTCCTACAGGCCGGCAGCAGAGTAGAGCGCCTCGCGGTCCCCGCTTTCATCCACTAGCGCGCGAAGATAGCCCTTCCCTTCACCCTCAGATTGGGATTTTTGAAGCAGCGCGCTGGGCGCATCGAATTCAACAATATTTCCAGCATCGAGGACCATCTACAGACACGTAAATCATTCAAGGTGAAAGGAGGGGGCATAGAGAGAGACGCACAATTCGGTCCGAGTCCATAATGGTCTGCAAGCGATGCGCAACGGTGATGACAGTGACGTCCTTCGCAAGCTGCGTGCGCAGCGAAGCTTGGATTACCGCGTCTGTTTTGTAGTCTACAATGCACCGCGTAAGTCTTGGTGCTCAGGGTCTTGGTTAACGGAAGTAAATTAATGCTCACCAATTGCGGAAGTAGCTGAAAGGAGGGATTTGAAGTCAGCCAATGGGCAGAATGAGAGCAGAAAGACCTACCCTCATCGAGAATGAGCACCTTGCTGTCACGAACCATGGCCCGCGCGAGAGCGACGATTTGGCGTTGGCCTACAGAGAGATTGTTTCCCCCGCGTGCGATGGCACTATCGAGTGTAAGCCGGCTCTCGTCGTCGGTACCCTGTAAGGCAAAGAGGCCTGCGTCACGGAGCGCACCGTTGAGCACTGCATCGTCTGGGTAAAATAGGGAATGCAATTCAGATCAGTTGAAATTATTGTGCGTGACAGCTGGGACCCACCGAACTGGTCGAACGGGTCAAGGTTTCGACGGAGCGTGCCGCTCAGCAGCTCGGGCTGTCCAGGAAGTCAAGAATCAGCACCAATTGTGCAACTTGCAGGCTGGAAGAACTGACCACCTGCGGGATGATTGTCACCCCTCCACGTACACTCTCCAGATTGAGCTCAGCAGTGTCCAAGCCATCGTACCACACGTTGCCCTGTGTGGGGATGCACCGTAGGAGTGCAAGAGTCAGCGAAGATTTGCCACTACCAGTACGCCCGACTACGCCGATGCGCTCGCCTGAATTTAGAGTGAAAGAGAGGTTATGCAGCACGCGAGGCCCGTCTAGTGCGTAGCGTGCGGAGAGTTTTTCAACGCGAAGTGCTCCACTGGAAGGCCAGTGCGCAGGTGGAACACCAAGTGCATTGGGCTTGGGCTCCTGTTCAATGACTATGTATTCCAGAAGGCGCTCGAGAGAGTTCCCTACAAATCGATTACATGTGATAAGCATGCATGTCAGGGCAAGAGATGTATTTCAAGCGCACCGTTAACTTCGAACATGTTGAGGATCTGCACGAAATTAAGAACAATGCGGCCAAAAACAACGGCCAGTGCTATGCGCCACATGTCAGCCACGAACTTCACGCAGAAGAAATGGATTGGACGGACGTACTAAGCGTGAAAGCAGAATTAGAAGTGGAGATCCCGGTGTCAGGTCCATAGACGAAATATGCTCCCAGGACCGCAGCGAAAATTCCACCGAGTGCTTCCACGCGGACCGCAATCCATCTTGAGAGTTAATGAGTTGGTATGTGCATGAGCGTCATGAAAGGAACCTACCGAGCCAGGTCGTTGAACACCCGCGACGCACGGCTATAGTCGTCCACCTTCGCCAGGGATTTCAGCAGTACCGATTCCTGTGCGCCATAGGCTCGGATGCTCGCTAAAGTTGATGCGAAGGTTGTGAGTAGTCGTGATACAGAAACAGGATCGGCTCACTGATTCCTTCGATGGATGCGCCAAAGTGCGCCATGACAGGTGCTTTGGCTTTGCTCATCTCGCGCTTCACAGCAAGCTGGCTCTTCATGTACACGTCTCCAACACACGCGCCGACGGCGACGATAACAAGGCCAAAGAGTCCAACAACAGGCGTGTAGAACATGATGGCCAGGAAGTCCACTATGAGGATCACACCGAGCTCAAAGACATGAGAGAAGAGATCTGGAATTGTTGTATCGACTGCAGAGAAATCAGTGAGAAGGGAAGTGTGGTAGAGGCGACAATATGGAAACACTGACCTGCTGAAACATCCTGGGTGACACGCGCGATAACGCGGGATGTGGGAGTTTTGTCAAGCCATCTACAATAACGGGATAAATGAACGGCCAGAGGGAATGGTCGAACTGACTTGCCTGAGCGTTGTGCCAAGAATCGCCTCAATGAGCTTCTTGTGCAAGAACGTAGAAGCGCGGATTGCCCCGAGCGTCAGGGTAGCTTGGGCGGCACAGAAGACGACAAGCATGAGGACGACAAGGCCCACATAACTCATTAGATAGCTATTGAAAATACGTCGGCGCATGAAACACTTGTATTTGAGGATCACTCACAAGGCTATGTTGACATCTTCCGCAGGATGCAGAGTATACTGCGTCGCCCAAACACCAAGCAGCCATGGCTGCAGCACCTCGATTGCACACTCAAAGAAGGTCGCGGTAGTGAACGCAGTCCAGAAGAAGATCCAGTGGCGGCCGCCCAGAGCAACCAGATACATTTTGACTAGTCGCACATTGAGCGTGACGATGAATAACGGATTAAACACCACTCGCCTGACTCCCAGCTAATGTGGCCTTCTCCAGACTCCTCCTCAAGAATGAGCTTGCCCTGGGCCTCCTTACGTGTCTCTTCTGCCTCCTGGCCGTCTATCTCCTCCTCGGCCTTCTGTTCAGCCACTTTCTCCAGAGCGACCTCAAGCTGTAATTCCGAATTCTTCGCAAGCGCGTCCAAAATGGTGCCTTGACTGAGAATTTGGCCATCGGACCCGAGGGAGACAACGAACTTTGAGATCGGGGCCACCATGCTCACGTTATGCGTCTGTTGGTCGTTTTATTGATCAGCTCTACAAGATGAGATCATTCAAAGCGCAACATACCACTAGTAGAACTGTTCGACCTTGAATGAGGTCCCCGACAAAGCATTTGTCGACGATCCACTTGGCCGTGTGCACGTCGAGTGCAGCAAGAACCTGAGGTCGCACCGTTAGATGTCAAATCCGGCATATGAGATCTTACTTACATCGTCGAGAAGGATGATCTCTGCGGAGGAATAGATAGCCCTCGCAAGAGTGATACGAGCCTATCGGCGAAGATTCACGTTAGCTGGTATCTTCTCTCCCCAAAGTTACAGATGGCCAAACCTTTTGCCCCCCACTTAGTGTCAACCCCTTTTCACCGACTTCCGTGCGATCTCCAGCTTTGAAAAGCTCCAAATCCCGGGTCAGAGCGCATTGATGGATGACTGGCGAATGTTCAAGGATCAATGGATTGCGCAGCAAGAGTCGTCGAACCTTTATTATACCGCTCTTCATCAAAAGGTGCCCCGAAGAGAATGTTTTCCTGTACATCCAGTGAAGTAATTAGATTGGCATCACCTCCTCCAAAATGACGGGACGAACTTTGATGGTGGCGTTCATAACCCATGACTCCTGCGCAGCGTATGCTACGCCACCGGCGCGCGGAAGATTGAACCAGGCCCGGGGACCAGAGGGCAGGAAGTGCATCTCCCCTAGATCCACAGAGATGGGTATACATTGGTCGACGTTGCAGATCCCAGTACTCACCGAGAAGTGCCATGAGCAAGCTCGTCTTTCCAGATCCTGAGGTGGCTTCAGTTTGGGACACAAGGCAGAGTAGACGCCACTGACCTGTGGAGCCAACGATAAGATTGATGCACCCGCGCTTGAAGAGCAATTCGTCGTCGATGTGCAGTCTGTAGCGACGCTTTGATGGCGTCAGTGCAACATTGCTCTCCTGTTGTGCCCACGAGAAGGTCGCAGAACGGAAACCGACATCATCGCTATTGTTGTCAATGTCCACGAGAGACCCTTGAGCATCCTCGTAAAATTCGTCGAGCAACTCTGTCTGTCATAGGATTGTAGTTGAGATAGGGACGCATCGACCGACCGAGAAATCAAATGCACCTCATGAAGAAAGCCGCTAATACGTCGGAGAGAAACGTTGCCTTTCACGATCATGGGTATCCACATGAAGAGCAATTGGATTCTATGGCGGAGGATGTTAAATACTGAAGTTCGTTGGCATATGTTGAGCGTTAACGTCACATGGCAGGTCATTGAACTTACGAGCGATGGAAGAAAAAACAGTTGCAGCTGAAAGCAAGCATCAGCACAGGAGTGAGGCGTGACAGGAAACGAGACGGACCATCCAGGTCTCGCTTCATGATGACCGCCTGTAGAACACATCAGCCGTCAGAAGCCCATCCCACTCAATCCACTCACATAGACGGAAAATGTGATACACATCGTCACCGCTGGAATGATGAAGCTATGAAGAAGGCAAATGAGAAGGACGCAAAAGGCGGACAACAGGAATACGAAACTGGAAGTTCATAGTGCACAGGCCGTAGATTTTGCTCCACCACAGCCAAGTAAGCTCGACCTCGCGCTTCTCGTCAATGAGTTGGCTCATTTTATTCTCCCAGCCGAACATCTTGATCATCCGAATTACACCCATGGCTACGCAAAGGAAATGGTATGTGACGTGTACAAGCAATCAGGAAATATGAAGCGTACTTTCAGTCAGTCTCCACACGATCGTCGCTTTTTTTGGACATCTCTTTTGCCGCGCCTTGCAGCAAGCCAGATAATAAAACCGGGAATGGCATCAGCCCAAGGAGAACCACAAAGCCCACCAGAGCGCTAATGAAAGACAGGTAAGGACTTTAAAAATTTGATCCCTGAAGCACGTACCTCCAGCCAAGGATGGTGTACAGAAAGCCAATCGTGAAAACGATCAGGACTGGTCCAGAGACAAAGACCTGCATGAATTCAGCTGCCTTGGTGATTGTCTGCAGATCAGACGAAATAAGGTTATTCATTCGGCCCACAAGAGATTTGCCGGCTTTCGCGTCGACGGAATCAGACTGCAGCTTGGGGTCTGCTTCTAATGTCACCGTTTCCTCCGACTCCGTAGACGACGTCGACGATCCGCTACCAGACCCGACTGAGGGCGCGGCAGAGGGTGCAGCCGTTACGTTGGCGGTGTCCGTTGACGACCCGGTATCTGCGACGACGCGGATCCGCAAAGCATGTTGCAACATAAGTTGCGTGAGTATAGCTTCAAGTTGCACCGTCGCGCGAGCAAGAAGCGCCTGATATTGCTGCATGATCAAAGTGCTCGATAATGGGGCAAAGAAAAGCTGCGTTGACAGATGAGAGACGACGCAGAACGCTCGAATCCGAACGTACCGACGCAATCCAAACCCACGGCTTCACCGTCGCGCTGTTTCGATTACCCAGATACTCGAGCAGCTGCTTCAGGCCATACGGAGAAAGCAAGGTCGCGGCATTGTTCAGAAGTAACAGGAGGGTGACGACGATGATTTCGCGCTTAAACACGGTAGCTACTGCAAGGAATATGTGCCGTCGCGGCCTTCTGTGTGCTTTAGAGGTGTTTTTCGATTCTTCTGAGTGAGGATCGAGATGGGGGAATGCAGCGCGCACGAGATTTTTGGAGTGATCGGAGTCCGCAAGGGGGGGAAGGTCAGAGAGAGGAAGATGTGGAGCTCGATAGGCCTTCCAAATCGTCGCGTCAAGAAACCCGAAGAGCAGCAACGAAAGCCAGGAAGCTGTTTGCTCCGGGTTTGGTGGCATTGGATCCTGACGTCGGCGTCTCAAAAATGCTTCGAAAAAAGCAACAAGAAAACTCACTGAGGGATTGAAGGCGACGTAACGACGCGGTTTGAGAAGAGGCAGGGCAACGGCAGTGAAGCTCAAAACACTGATAAGTCGCCAGAGCATGTATAATGGATCTGCTGGCGCTTCAGTATATGTCATCAGTGGTATGATATCCCGGATAACGTAGACCGTCCAGGAAATTGCTTGAACTAGAATGATATGATGGGAAACGACTGTCGGGCGCGGGAAGACGACGACGAAAAATGCAAGGAGCGTTGAATACAGCTATTGTCGATCTACTGAGTATTAGAAATGGGATGTAAAAGAACAAAGATCTCACAAAAGGAACGCAAGCAACGATTTGGGTGTCCTTGTCCCAACCATCCTCTAAAGAAAGAACTCGCGAAAGCGATATGCGCACAAGTTCTAAATTGCTGACGAGAGTCAAGACCTCTGCTGCAAAGATGACGCGTCCCCTGTGTGCCTCGAGATGGCCTCCATTAGTTGTCTGGGGAGAAAGGTCTTCCTTCCTTGCGAAACCGAGGCGAACGAAGGTGGGTTTAGTGTACTTCGACGCGACAAGCGTATGTACCAGAAGGATTACAGCAGAAACGATCGAGGCATATACTGGAAGGACGAAAAGTGTATGATCCGCTGAATGCCAAGGGTTTTTTGTGAGTGAACTTGAAACGTCTGCCAGATTCTGGATGAACAGGCTCGGGGGAGCCATTTCCCAGGAGGTATGAGTGGGTGCAGAGGAAAGCGCCAAACTCTGTCTGATTAAGAGGCCCCGGCCTCCAGTCCATACAATGATATGCATGACTCAAATGCATTCACTGGATCAGTGCACCACGCGTTGCTGTCGTTGCACATCAAAAAAAAAACAGCGCCGACGCGTTCCCGGCCGTATACACATATATGTACATATAGGTACTACTTTCCCGTCAAATTTCTACTGTGTAGTAAGCCCGCTCCACACTGGCCAGCGCCCTTCAGTGTACAAACTCCAAATCCTCATCCAGCTGCATTTCAATTAGTGACCAGTGAGATAACATACATGTATGAACTGTCACTGAGCAGAAGAATTCACCGACCTCGAGATTCAGCCCCTCTGCGAGCGAGCTAAGCAGTGCCTGGAACTAACCTTCTTCGAAAAACAGACATCCCAGTCGCCTACAACCAGTTCCCCAATAGTTATTTAACTCACTGCCGCCGGTCTTGCCTGGTTTGGAAACAGCGCCGCAAGGAACTTCGCTATGTCATGCAGGTATTTCTTGCCTGCATGAATCTGCAATTCAGCTCCGTCGCACTCGACAACAAATATAGTAATGCGCCGACGGGAGAAACCGACATGTCGATGTTGACAGGAGGAGCGGGATCCCATTCTGGTCTGCGTGGCAGGGATTCAGTTGTGGGTATGGGCAAATTCTTTGCGTCCACAGGAAGCGTAATCTCCCTCAGTGTCAAAGCAGCAAGGCTAGCGCTAACGCGAGTGCGCACAGCCTCCGCGACAGGCTTGCGCCTCTCCTCATACGGGATTGCCATGAGCCTCAAGCTCTCGATACTCGGCATCGTCGAAGTCAAGCGGCGCACGGTGCTGGACGTGGAATGATATGAGCCGGGCTACAAAGGGTGCCGCGAAGAGAGTAGCGAAGAAGTCGGGACCTATTAGGCTTTCGCACTGAGACCCTGTGTGGCATGTGCAACCAGTCTCAGACGCGTGAGAGCCTCGAGCGCACCGCTGCCCTTAAGGGTCAGACGAAAAAGCGTCCTGATGCAGCTTGCTATGTGACATTTATCTCCTGCCCGTGGGGAGAGGTGCGAGATGTGCGAGGTGAAGGAGGGGCACGTAGAGTGCACGCGGTACTTAAGAATTCCAAGGTGGATCTAATAGTGAGGGAATGGAGGTGTGAAAATTCTTCTGCTGACTGGGGGATGGACTGTGCTGGGGCAAAGGCATCGCCCAAAGGTACGGAAGACTCCAATCAACAGCACCGTCACGTTACTTGGATAAAAGAGCGCCAGGTCGTTCACTGTTCAGGGCGGAGAGACCGGCAATGGCGGTGACTTCCCAGACGAGGTCCAGCGCGATTTCGCTCAATGTCTTGCAAGTGAGGCAGCAGGAACGCAGATCCGAAGGCCATTCCAGCAAATGCCTTGGAAAATATCGGAATATCGAGTAGAGAAGCTCGGGGAGATGAAGGGCAAGGTGCATTCTTGAATCTTGAGTGACGGCTGGGCCGACTGTGTGCTTGGCCACGCCGTTGTTGCCAAACAACTCATTTTCCCTTGCGTACCCACCACGACGGAAGGCTGCTCGCAAATGCCTTGGAAAATATCGGAATATCGAGTAGAGAAGCTCGGGGAGATGAAGGGCAAGGTGCATTCAGTGACGACTGTGTGCTTGGCCACGCCGTTGTTGCCAAACAACTCATTTTCCCTTGCGTACCCACCACGACGGAAGGCTGCTCACCATGTCGGCTGGCATTTCTGCGGGAGCGAAGGCCATAAAATCCTTCCGGATAAATCAGCTCAAGAACCTGAGGCAGCACGTTATACATAACGGGCCTCTCACTGCGTCAACTAAGGCAGCTGATCCCGCTACTGTCCACCGACTACCGAACCCATTCATTCCCCACCAGAACCCCAAGACCGGCAGATGGGCGCCCCCTGCAGTGTCCTTGCGGCGCCAAGCTGACCTAGTCAAGCGTGCAAAGGAGACCAACACGCTTTACCTTCTCCCACCCGGCCCCAAGGTGCCTCGACCGTCGTCACTCACCCCAGCAGAGGCTGCGGCGGAAGCCCACAAGGCTTTTGGCGGAGTTCCAGGCCAGAAACTTAATTCGCGGAAGCCGAGGGTACTGGCGCAGTGTTGGATGAACCCGGTGGACTGGGTGGGCGAGCCCAAGGTGAAGGAGGTAGCGGGCGCGGAGCTCGGCACGAAATTGTATGCAGGCAAGAAGAGGATGTTCAAGGGACACAGGTGGGAGAGGCTCAAGGAAGCGCGGGACAGCAAGAAGGCTATCTTGATGAGGGATATGGCCCGTCGTATCAGGAATTACAAGGCGGTATGTCAAGCTCAGCTAATTCTTCGATTTACCCACCTGACGCGTCTTTTTCAACCACCAGTACTATCAAAAGAGGAAGCCAAACCCACTCAAGGCCACGAGTTCTACAAAAGCGCGGAAGCTTCCCTTCTAATACTAATTATTCCTGCGTTGCAAGTTTGTTATATATCCCTTTCATACCTCAGCCGACACCAAGCGCGTCTCCAAAAGTGCCCTCTCAGGAAGACCGAAAACCGACGGACTCAGCAAGCCCATGCTTGCATTACTTCTGCCGCCAACCATTGCAGGCATTACTGAGCTTGTTTTGAGCTACACTGTAGTATGCATGCGAGGCATTTTATACCTTCTCTTCCGCACACGGAATCTTAAACATCGTCATACCGTCGATTCGACAGCGCCACACCTGATGCACCGAAATATCCTGTTTCATGGCAGACACTCATATCACCTTTGGAAGGCACAGGTCTTTGTTGGGTCTTTGCGCCACCCTCACCCGGGTCGCACGTGGTTGCTTTAAATAAAAACATTCAACCTACTCTTCGACTTCTTTCAAGGTTCGCGCTCTTTTGTTGGATCGCTGGTGATCGGTGGAGGGAAGTCTATAGGAATGTTCAAATAGAATCCGATTGTCAGGAGGGTCAAATCAATGGCGCGATTATGGAACCAGTTATTGACACGGCAGAACTTCGAGTCCTTTTCCAGGATTGGAGTAGACTAGTAATCAACTACGTCTCCCAAATACATCGTTTTCGGATTTGCGATGCAGTGCTCTTTCCTTAGGAACAACGGATAGCGCTCTGTGCGCCACGGGGTTTTTATGATCTCCGATTGTATCTCCGCTCACTCCGCTGTTGCTGTGTCAGAAACGTGACAGGTCTTGTCGAAACTGTCACTGACCGACCATTGAACTCTTTGCTTTTGCCCCCTCACTTTCCTCTTATCTTTCACAACATGTCATCGTTCCGTCGCGGAACCCGCAAGCCATATAATGTGCGCATGCCTCTGGTTGAAGCCTTTTCTGTGGCCACTGACCTCGTTTTCACGCGGGATTAGCGACCTGCAGCCCGAGGAGATGTAGAAGGACAATGGCTGCACGACAAGGCTCCTACTGGCCCCAGAGCTGACCTTGGACGAACGAGGTCTGCTGCATCTGTCAACCCTGCCGCCGCCAACAGCAAACTCCTGGTTTCCAACCTACATTACGAGATCACCCCGAAAGACCTTACTGTGTGTATTTTTCCTTTCATCATACATCTTATAGTGTTCTGAACTTCAAATTGTAGTCCATTTTTGGACAGATAGGCACGTTAGTTCGTGAACCACTTATCAGGGTACGGCCAGCCCCGAGCTTCACCTGAAAAAAAGCCAACCCCGACCGCATTCGGTTTTTGCGCACCCTTTAAAGTACGACCGCAGCGGCCGCTCCTCCGGAACCGCCATCATCGTTTTCGAGACCTCGACCGAAGCCACACGGGCAAAAAATCAATTTGACGGGATTCTTGCCAGGGGTAAAGTCCTCCTATTCACTCACGGTCGCACTTCACCTCATTCCATGGTGGCGGATGGGGTGCACAAAGGCACCAATGAGGGGTCTTCATTCATATGCTGACTATGTGTTTTTCAGGTCAGCCTATGTCGATCGCTTTTGACTCAATGCTGCCGCGTGAACCCCGCGTGCGCTCAGCAAGTGTCCCCACATCGCTCATCAACAGAATACAGAAGCCTCCTCTCCTCGACCGACTCAGCCGGGACGATTCCAGCGTAAAGACGCCATCTGGCCCGTTTGTGTCCTTCCCCGTTTCTCTCAACTGCCTCATCGTTGATATACTCCTCCCAGACGAGGTGTTCTCGGCCCTATACGATCACGACCGGCGCGCAGCGGTGGTGATGGTGGTGCACCCCGGGCAGCTCGTGCACCCAAAAAGCCGAAGACGGCGGAGGAGCTGGATAACGAGCTAGATGCGTTTATGGGTGATTCAGAGCCTGTTGCTGCAGCTGCGCAACCCGCAGAGGGGACGTCTGCGGCTGATGTTGAGATGGCTTGAGGTGTCGACCGGTTACGGTTTTTCCTGCTTCCTTGAGTTTTGTATTACGCTTTCCATTGTATTCCACGTTGCTCTAGCCTCCTCTCCTCTGCTACCATATATATTGTGCTTATTCTCCAGAGTCTCTGAAGTCATACCAAGTAGTGAAGACGTCGGCCGATAAGATCCCCACGAAATGCCAGTGTGGGACGAGCCACAAGTTCTCCTTCACTTCATTTGTCTCCTCCCCGGACATGCCTCATAGCCACCACTCACATTCCGGCCAATTCTGCAAACATGCCACTGGCCTCCTTGAAGACGTGGCCATCGAAGCCATCAGGCAAGGCTTTCTGGTCTACGGGCTTACCGAACACGTCCCAAGGTATCGCTAGGAGGATCTCTATCCAGAGGAAGCGGACCTCGCTCTCAGTGCCCTCGTGTCCCAATTCGACGCCTTCCTCGAAGAGGCACATCGTCTGAAAGAAACCTATGCGGACAGGATTACATTGCTGGTTGGTCTCGAGACGGAGTACATCACAGACCCCGATCTCGATGCCTTGGACGCGCTCCTGAGACGACTCGGCTCTCGTGTCGAGTACATAGTCGGCTCTATACACCACGTTAACAGCATACCCATCGACTTCGATCGGCCCACCTACGAGAAGGCTCTCCAAAGCGTGGAATCCACTGTGTCAACCCAGAATGCATTCCTATGCGCGTACTTCGATGCCCAGTTCGCGCTTCTCCAGCGCTTTAGTCCTGAAATTATAGGACATTTTGATCTGTGCCGGTTATATGAACCTACATTGTCAGTCGCGGAGTATCCTGCTGTGCTGGAGAAGCTAGAACGGAATGTCATATTTGCGGTCGGGTACGGGGCGCTGTTCGAGGTGAACGCGGCTGCGTTCAGAAAGGGTTGGGATGCAGCATGCCCGGGAAGAGATGTCATTGAGGTACGTGAAGAGCTCCTACCGATGCTACGACGGCTCATGCTCATCCACTCTGTAGATGATTCTCCGGCACAAAGGCCGTTTCGCGCTTTCTGACGATAGCCACGGGGCACATGCGGTGGGCCTCAATTACCATCGGTTGCTGGCGTATCTACAGAGCGTTGGTGTAAAGGAGCTGTGGTATCTGGAGAGATCGGAGGATATCAATGCGGCGGGCAGGAAGGTGCAGCCTCGGAGGCTCGAGGGTAACTGGGCTGATCATGCCTTCTGGCGAGCACGGTCCGCGGCTTAAAACCATGTTTGAGACGGAAAACTCGCAGTGAGCTGTGCAGCTGATAGAGATCCTTTCTCCGGACTCTGTTATGTGCTTGTGCACCTGAATCGGCAGGTTTGTTTCTTCCTCACCTTCGCGCAGCAAAGCTGAAAGCGGATATACAGCGCTTATACATCACACTACACTCGCCTTGCTCGATTCTTAAACAGAAAGTCGTCAAAGTCAACTTGATACATGATAGAATGAAACCCATATCGTCGATGCCATTCTGCCACTAGCGAGCGAACTCACAGGAACAGATTATATCTTTAGGTCACCCAGATCTACATTTGTCTGACAGACATTTTACAATCAAGGATAATTCAAGTGCCGACAAATGCTGTAGCGCCACTTCGACTTCAACCTTCATTGAGGGGCTGAGGTCGCAGCAGTGCGTTTGACTGTAGCACAGATTGTCGCGCAAGTCGGAATAATCTCTCTGAATTACACGTACTACACATACAAGAAGCGAGGTGTGGGTCAACGTCATTTCTATATTCGGAAGTGCACGCCACACTCGCCATAGTGCTCATGGTATTTGGTGCTAGACCGTCTCAAGCATGGAACGTCACTTCCCATAATCTGGCACATCCGTCTGCTCCCGAGGTGACCAGCCTCGAGAAGCCTGCGCCGTCCTCGTCCTTGAGCCAAAGAACAGAATTGGCACCACCTGGAACAGCGTTCTTGATCGCGATGTTCTTCATGGGTTTCGCCACGCTCCACACGTACACATGTGTATCAAGGGATGCGGAGGCGCAATGCAGCGAATCGGACGTCCATGCAATGGCGTTGATGCGTGCAGAGTGGAACGACCAGCGCGATGTAATGAGCTGGATGCGGGCACATGAGTGTATGAATTGAAACCAAGCACGTATAGACAATTGGTCACCTTCTTCTCTTGCACGTCGAAGAGAGCAATTCTGCCGATGGACTAAAGAAAATATCAGTATGGTTGTCAATGGACCCAAGGGAAAAAGCGACAAACATCTCCAGAGGCTAACAGTTTCCCATCTGGGGAGAACGCCAACGAAGTAACGACTCCTTTGTTACCCTCCAAGGTTGCATTCTCTTTCAATACCTGCCCATCCCATTCATTCAGGCGGACTTTCTGATCCTGAAGGCCGAGAGTCAGTGAGATGGAAAACTTGTTAGGTTTGTGATGCACGTACCTCTCCGCCGATGGCGATGATGGACTTGGAAGCTGCGATCGCGCTTGGTACGAACTTGGGCACCTGCTCGAGGACGCGTTGGTTCGATTTGAATGCCTCGATGGTATTTATCTCCGACACAAACACGGTGCCATCTCCGACTACCGCAACTGACTTGGGCTGCGACGTCGTAGCCACAGAGTTGGCACTGGATTTTGGGAGTCAGAAATATGAAGAGCGCGAATCAAAATACTGCCTACGTAAAAAGCTCCGGCGTTCCATTCTTTGAGAGACTCAATTCGCGCACATGATCGTCGTATCCAATGGAAAATACGTGGCGATCTTCGGAATATGAGGCTAAGCCTGAAATTAGATTGGAATGACCAGTGCCGGGAACATGTTCGGATTCTCCCGTGGACGTCGAATAAGAAAGGAGACGCCCATCGGCTGTTCCGCCGAGGAACGTCATCGGGCTCGTTGGTGATGTTGCGGTTATGGCTTTCTGAGGAGCCTGGGTAATAACACAGGCAGATAAGCTTTCTTCAAGTGCGCGAAGTTGGGAGAAATGGACGTACACTGAGCACTCTTGATGGCTTGTCGCCGAGTCTGGGGTCGAAGATGTTCAGATCACCAGATATGGATAGTGAGACGATATCCCTTTCCCCACTCCACGTGCTTCCGATTTGTTGATGTTCAAGGCGTGAACCAAGTTTCCAGGTAGTAACAGCCTTCTGGTTCTGCACGTCCCCTAGCGCGATGCGTTTTGTTGGTGTAAAAAAGACATCCAATGCGCCACCGCCACTTACACAGTGTTACAGTACAATCTGCCGAAGATGTCACGAAGGAGCTGCTGTCGGGATTCCAGCTGGCAGCCATCTGCAGTGGTGATGAGGCTCCATCATCGTATGTCATCAATCGAAGTCATACGTACTATACTTCCGGTGTGTGGACTTGCAGTGAACTCGTTGATGGTATCGCCTGTCTTGCCGTCGTAGAGGAATATTTTTGCGTCACTTCCGACACTGACGAAGTGATCACCAGAGGGGGCATACTGCACATCTTGAACAAATTTCGTGTGGGTCTTTATCGTCTACAAGGCTAATCTGTGAGTGCGGGGTGCATTAAAACAAAGGATTGACTGACCTTGTCGTACTTGAATGGAACACCTTAACGCGTGATCATGAGCGCGGAATCCAAGGAGGGACGACATATAGTACCTTGGTGGAAAACGATCAGCCCGTCGTCGGCCGCGGTGGCCGCCCTGAAAGGCCTTTGGTGTCTGATAGATACAGCATTGATAGCCTTATAAGACAGTAAGTCCACCAATCCAAGGAATCAAGGATCGCAACTGTACCTTTGAGTGGCCAGCGATTTCTCCAGTGGATGACCCACTATCCATCATGAATGCGTGGCCGAACCTTGAAATGGGCGTCATAGATGACCATTGGCTGAAATAGATGACGATCCAGACCGTACTTTTCCCGACCATCTCCAACCGCGATTACTCGTTTACTCTCCCCATCCCATGCGAGATCATTTCTAAACACAGAAGTCAAAATGTGAGACGTGGTGTGGAACGAAGAACGTACATGCGACCTGAGATAACCTTATAGTCACCCTTCAAAACCTGATCCTCTCCGACAGTGTCCCATACTCTGACTGCCAAAGGATCGTCATTATGACGTAGCAAGGGAACCATTGACAATTGTACTGACCAGTTCCGCTGGTATCTGCCGAGGCACAGTAATATCCAGAGGGAGAGAATCTGGCCACAGTCGCATTATGCAAATGCCCAGAGTACGTCGTGGACAGTAGCGGGTTCTATAACCTCCGATGCCAGTCAGGGGAGGTGTGGTTCAGTCCAAATTACACTTCGTGCTCACAGTCAGATCGCGAACCTACAGAACGAGGCCGACTATCAATAATGAGAAATGGATGGTAGAAACATTGAAACGTACGATCACAGTCTTTCCGTTGGTGTAGATTACTTTGTTCTTCGATGCGCTCAGCTTGGTGGAAGAACCCCGCGCCGTGATCGGATTTGCCGGGAAGACCCCAGTGCGTTTGAACGACATGATTTATGAATGTGAGCCTTGGAAAAGGGTAGGTGGTGGAGAAGCAGATAGAACAATAGGCTCCTGACCGTAGCAGTTCAACCTTTCGAATTCGGGAATCGGAACAGTGCTGCGATTGGGATGATATGATCGCAGCCATCACGTGTAAAGCCATGAAATCAAGTGCAGGCCTCACTCAGAGTCACTGCAGACTGAGACTGCTACTGGGCAGTGGCAGTGAGAGCGGTAACGGCAGCCCTCACCGGCAGAGGCTGCCGTACAACGCACCAACATTGTCGCAAACAGAGGTGGATTCGATTCAATTTCGGTAAGAGCGAAACGGTCATAAGGGTCGTAAAGAGAAGGGGGGAAAGGGTGAGAACAGGCTAAAGCCACTATCTTCATGATGACATGTGTCGTGCATGGCATGGGTCAATCGTTACTTAGAAAGAAAGAAAAGGTACTGGTAATCTGAGGGCAGTGTGTATACTAAAGCTATGATTCCGGGGATATGGGTGGTGGAGGTAAATTCCAGGATGAATGCTAAAAGAAAATGGGATGGGAATGTGATGGGAAGATTGGAACAGGAGAGAGCGGAGTGCATAGTGGAGGGAATATTAAAGATTCAAATGAAGGGGAGATCGCGGCGCGACAGCTGGGGAATGGCTTTAAGCTTTCAATGCCGACAACATTCGTCGTCTATTTGCCGGTGGTGATTGCAAGCGCCTTTTCCTTGAGGACAGAGGGGTAGCTGTTCATGAGATGGGCCAGGGAGCGGAGATCCTCCTGGTCAAGGAGAGCGATAGTGACTTTGGGCTGGAGTAATGGTCATTAGTGTGCGGTTCAAGTCATAACCAACGGCGAAACTCACAGCTCCTTTGACACCAAACGACTTGACAGCCTTGAACCTAAGGGACAAGAAAGTCAGTCTTGGTTCAAGGTGGAATCAAGACAAGCTTACAATTTATCACCAAGTTGCTGTTTCTGGACTTGGGAGGGCTTGTCACGAAGGCTGTCGATAAAGTCATCCGTGGCCTGCACCACCAGCGGATCAGCCTTAGGCAACGGCAAACCAGTAGCAGACGATGAGGTCGCGATCCGGATGATCTCCGACGCCGGAAGCTTTGCCAGCGATGCAATGGTATGCGTAGTTGTTACACCGCCAGGAGTTCCGGGTAGCGGCGACGATGCCGCAGACGGACCCCTCGACGACAAATCAGGTGTCTTTGGCGACTCCTCTGCCCTTGACACATGCTTCTTGGCCGGGGTAACCGGCAGGGTGGCGGGCGCGGTATGGGGCGCGGATTTCGTGGATTGTGCATCGCTGAGTTTAGGCTCGTCCTCCTCCCCATCGTCACTCTCGAGCACCACCTTAGCGTCCGCAATCTTCGCGCGAAGGACCTCGACGTTGAAAAGGCACATAGCCCGCTCACGTTTAGGCAAACTCATTAGGAGATCAGTGAGCTCTGACTGGCGGGAAGACTCTAGCCTGTTGATGGAGGCCAGCATGCGATCCCTCTCGGAGGTTGGCGGGACCGACCCAGAAGGTGACGAAGTGCGAGGAGGGGAAGACAGCGCCGGGCTTACGGAGATCGGAGTAGAAGGGTGCTCCGGGGCACTCGCGGTAGCATTGAGAGAATTTGGGTCGAGGAGGCGGGAATCTTGCGATTCGGCTGGCGAAGGCGATTTCGAGGATGCGGAAGGTTTTAACGCGGATTTTAATCCCTTAACTTGGCTTTCGAGCTTTGTGGAATCCTCGATGCACTGGACGACCTCGCTTAGCGATAGACCAACCAGTGAGTCAACGATGGCATCGATATCGCCTTCGGGGACAATCCGGAGGGATTTCACGCGCCGGTTCAGCTCTCCGGTCAAAACCTCCTTTCTGACCACAGGTGAAAGACTCGCCAAATCGTCATAGCGCATGGGAAGGCTAAGAGTTCCAGAAACTGCGGCATTGAAATAGCTGCCAGAGCCCCTCCGCGGCTTTTCTGGCCTGTCAAACTGGCTTGTAACTGGTGAAAGAGGAGCCGACACCCTGCGGGGGCTGGACCATCCGTAATCACCAGCCTCACTGGCGGCAGGGCTTGTAGCGCCACTAGAGCTCCTGGGATGGCCATTGTGTCCAAACCGATGAGCAAGCTTCTCCTGACGAAGTTGTTTGGGCTCGTGAAGGCGCACGACTACCTGCTTGGTTCCCAACTGGACGCCGTTCATCGCGTGCATGGCAGCAGCAGCTGTGGACAGCGCGTGAGGTAGTATCGATAACTAAATTTTGACTACACACCTTGAGCAGGTGTCTGATAAGACACGAAACCAAACCCGCGACTCTCCCCACTCTCGTTACGCATAACACGCGCACTAGATTGAGATTGTTATTGCAAATCTCTGGCGATATCAAAAGACGATACTACCTCACGATCTGACCGAACTGGGAAAAAGACGCCATTTAGGACCGTGCTGACCCAAGACAGACATACAACTCTTACCTGCCGGAAGTGACTGAACAGACTATTGGAATCGATTTCAGGATCAAGGTTTTTGCAGAAGAGATTGCACGGGTCAATGAGACCGCTGTGACTGTTTGATCCAGGGCCTGACGGGGGCGCAAGCTGGACCTGTTGACCGGGACCGTGAAGGAATGGCGCAACCGGAGAATGAGGGGCTGTCCGTGCAGAGTATGGGCTGCCACGAGGGGGGGAATATTGCGATGCGTATTGAGCGGGGAACATCGAACCAGAGGGAACAAATGCGGGCGCGTTGGCGCTAAATTCGTTGACAACTCCGCTAGTAGTGCGGCGGGCTTGATATATTTGGACAGCGATGTTCTGGCCCTCAACATCGGCGCAGTGCATGGCCTCCTCTGCGGCGCGTGCATCATCTTCATTCCAAAACTCGACCGTGCCTGTATCTGCGCCGAAGTGGGTTTGGGTGCGCGCGGAGGCAAGGGCGCCAAAGGGCCGGAAGAGGTCGTAAAGCTGGAAGTCGGTGTAGCCTGGTGGCAAGTGCTTCACGAGACGCGGAAGGGCTGATGGAGGTGGCAGGGGAGTCGGTGGGTTCGTGGGCGGGTAGGGTGAGAGTACCAGCGGCACAGGGGGTTGGATGCCGGGTAGGGGTCGTGATTGGAGAGTGGCAAGGGCTTTCTCCGCTGCACAGGTTCAATGTCGATGTTACAATTATACTCGATTCACGATTTACAAGATGGCTTGTGTGCAGCTTACCTTTCTCAATGAACTTGAACTCGATGGTGCCCGACAAGATGTTGTTGGAGCCGTCGCGTGGTATGTTAGGTCTGAATGGGCCACATTCCATGAATGCCAGTGCAAGATTCGGGTCAGTCACGAATGGTGGTAAATTGGATATGTATAAGAGTGGTTCGTGAAGGTATGGGTGCGGGTGCGGCCCATGGGACTCGTGGTCTTGAGGAGCGTGATCGTACTCGGAATCCATCGTGATTATCGGGAACTTGTAGAACTAATCGAGGAGAAGAGAAGAGAGTTGGGAGATCCAGGTCTAGCCTGCCCAGGTGATGACTGCCGGTAGCAAAGAGGACGACAGGAGGGGTCCACAAAAAAGTTGGGCCCACAAGCTTATGTAACTGATGGCCTGAGCTCGGTCAATTTGATCTGGCAGGTCCAGAAATTCGTCTATGTTGTCGTAGCTAGTATTTACATCGTCTTGTTGACGGAGATCGTGGAATAATGATAAGGGTATGCAACATAAAATCAAAAGCTCGTGAAGAATTCTAAAAATTCCAACACCAGTGAGTCAATCAGGGTGTCATTCTAAAAGTCGCGCGAATCAGATGGATGCCATTCTCTCCAGGGAATGGCATTCGTACCATGGTCGTGAACAATAATTTAGATCGTGAAGAAGGTGGGTTCAAGGGTGACGAGCTCTGTGATGGCGCCGACGAACAGATCGAGTGGGTTTTACACTGTAACTCCTAGGCAGTTTTGATAACTATGGTTAGCAACAAGTCTCCAAAACTAAAGAACTATCAAGCTCACCGTGTCATCAAGTCACTGAGCCAGTTGTGGATGAGGTTCATGGTGCGAACTGTTTTGTACTCTGCTGGCCTAGGATTGCCGTCAGCGCGCAGATCGAGATAGCGCGGGGAAAGGAACGCACTGCGCAACAGCGGCCAGAGACTTGGACTCGGGGAGCACAAAATCGAAGACTGTTTGCGATGGACCGGGAAATGCGACACCGGCATGGGTAGCGACTTCATATGCGGAGGGGATAGGCATTGGGGTTTGGAGTTGCACGCTGTCCGAGCCCGCAACATGCACACCGGACGAGGAAAGCAGCGGAGCCCCCGCAGCGAGTTGGAGCGATGTGGAGGCCATGATGAGAGACAAAACGACAACCCGGGAGTGATACATCGCGGTGAATTTGAGGGATGAAAAGTTTGACTGAACGACAATGGCCGTTTGGTGTGGATATAAAGCCTTTGCAAGGGTGTTCTCAAGAATTAGCCTCCGGAGCACGTCTGGCCTGCGACGTTTCGAGAAACCGGTAGGAGTACTCCTGAGGGCCTGGCCCGCGGATTTTCCGTGCGGGAAGAGGTAAGGCTTCTTTGACGGAAGAGCCGTTCTCAGGCAATTCCCAGGTGTCACCATTACAAATGGTCGGTCGAGGGTAGGATAGCATGACGTTGAGCATTAATTAGTCCGCGGGAAATCCTGTTGTACAGAAAGTTCCACTATATGCTGCATGCAAACCTTGATATTGTGTTGGTGATGCTGCGTAGCATGGATTTAGTGCACTTGAGACTCGCGGATGTCGTGCATGGTGGACGGTGGCTCCATGACAGTGGCTGATCCATTACAAGTGGTGATCGGTTCTAGTTCTCTTCATAGCCTGCTGTAGTAATTGAAACCGCCATCGAAAGCATTCAATCTATTGAAGTTCGAGAAAACTCACACAGAAAGAAAAAAAATTCGTGCGGGGCGCAAAAGGACACAAAAAGCTTCCAGAAAGACATAGGCATTGTCTCCCTGCCCAGGCGGGTTTCGAGACATGACTGAACTTCAGTCTTAGAAGCTTCGTCAGGGAATGGGCAACCCAAAGAGCATCCGCCAAAACCTTCACCGAGGCACATTGCTGCTGCTGATCCACGGACTTCTTTCGTTCCTCATTGTTACGTCCTCATGATCATGAACAAAATGGCATCAAGGCTTCTGAATCGTCCGGCGCTGTGTCCTCGGATGTTGAGATGAATGAAAATCACGATAGCAGAACGCACGATTAGGACCTAGTCATTCATATTCATTTTCTAAGAAATGACCTCATATGCACAACAATCGTTAGATACCCAGGAGAACCCGTTCTCTAAGCATCACCCTCAATGTTGAGGTCGGGATAATTCTTAAGAGGATCTTTGCGGAGAGCCTCCATTTCCGAAGCGAGTCCCGGCGCCTTTCCTCCAGCAGGTTTGACCTTCATTACAGAGTCGGGGACAGCAAGCGATGTCGCGGGTGCCGCCTCAGCTGTCTAGAAGATCCCAATCAGTGTTGCGCAGTGCCAAGCAAGACATCGTGACTTACCTCGTCTCGGAACGGCGTGAAACTGGGCGAGGACGGCAGAGCAGGCGCCGCGCTGTCCTGACCGTCAACGAACGGCGTTATCGCACTCTTCTTCGAAGGAATCTTGGGAACGGCTTCGCGCCCGGCCCTCGTCTTCACGGTAGGAACAGGTGGAGGTGGCATATCCTCTGGAGCTGGGTCTCTATAGATGGCTATTCTGGAGCCCGAGGCGGGTGCTGCAGATGCGCTGGACCCAGAGCCGGAGGCGACCCTTTTCGACCGCCCGGCTTGTTTGAGTGTCGTCCCTGCCAGCTTCTTTGTCTCCGGCACGTTTTCTTTGATCCTGGCTTTACGTGTCCCGAGGTCTGTCCACGTGTTTGTTGAGGACTCTGCGGCCTGAAACTCGGAGCCCGTGGGGTCCACGAATATCTGCAGAGGGGCATTGGAAGTGGCGCGGGAAGCTAATGATGTGGACGATGAAGTGCTGCGTGACAAGGACAGCCCGCCTGATGCTGCGGACCGTGAAGTCGAGGCGAGAATGGGCCTTGTGGACACAGACGGCGCGGCAGGGGCTGGAGGCAGAAGTATGTTGCTCATCATGCGCTTCTGAAAATCGTCGTGCCTGCTCTTCAGATGGTCCAGGGGTGACGCTCGTCTAGCAATCCCAAGAGCATAAGCCTCATCAGCATCCTTTCGCCTGAGAAAGATCAATTGGACATGCAATGCATCAAACAGAATTCATGAGTGCTCACCGTCCGTCCCGTTCTAAGACAGCAGCATACTCTTCGTACAGAAGCGCAAATTCTGTGCCTATCTCGTTGGCAATCAAAAAGCGGTAGATGAGCGTGGGCCGCTCGACGAAGCTCGCATATAGAAGCCACAGCTTGAGGTACTTCAAGTCCCCTCTCCATTTCCCTCCTCGGTCATCTTTAAGAACTCTCGTGGCCTCTTCAAGCAGTTCTAGAAGGCCGGACTCGACACTGGGCCCTTGTGGGTAGTTCTCCACCGTCCAGTACACCAACCGGCAGTATGCGTCCAATGGGTCCCCGTCCTCCTCATCATCCAGTGCCAGTTCAACGTTGATACGTAGTCTGTTTCGCGTCGTTGAAAGCTTTGACTCCCTTTGCGCGTGCGGGGTTGCGAGAATAGCTGAAAGCGCGGTGACTCGTCGACCGGTCCCAAGAGGCTGGACATTTTCTTTGGCTGCTTCCAGTAGATCGCAGTCAACGATAGTGGGGGAGTTGTCAGAGAAAACGTCGTCTTCCGATATCATGTCGAAGGTGTGGAGAGACTCGGGAGATGATAGAGAACAGTAAAGAGAACGTCAGCAAGCAATCAGTGAAAGTGAGAAAGACAAAACGTCCGAGGCGATGGTGCCTGAACCTGAGATACACGTGACCGCGACAATCTCAGAGACTCAGACTGACTAGAGTCACTGTCAGCAGCGCTGGGCCTTTTAACTCACCTTGAACTTGTCTCAACTTTCATCTGCCTCTATGCAGCCTAGTGTCCAACGCAGCAGAATGAACATTTTATGGCTTGTCGGCCGCCTTGCCACTATCCAGCGCCACACAGGTGAGTCCTGTTGGAGTCCTGATTCTTGATCTTATCTTTTGTGGCGCACTAGAGAAGCGTGTCACGTACACCTCCCGGCCTCCACAAATACACACACTCAAATAATATGCGTTTTACACCCACCATTCCCCGTGGCGAAAACTATGCGAGTCAATCGTCTATATTCAGCCTCAGCCGCCTTTCGGTTTGAGCACCTCGATCAGAAGTCATCAACATTTAGGACACTAACGTGAAGAACACTGGCAACATAACTGGAGATCTTCCAAGGAAGAAAGTTGTGCCTCTCATGCTTAACTTAAGATTCCCATGATGGTCTGGATCAGAATTGTTCAATACACTTCGCCAATGCAGCAGTGGCTGGCGCTCACACCGCATCTTGGGTTTTTGACACATCTGAAATCTTGGCAAAGGCAAAGTGCACGAGGTTCAAGGGGGTCCAGCTCTATAATTTACGAGTTGCTCGATGCCCTAGATCAAGCCATTCATGGTATTTACAATCCAGAGTGTCTTCAATTCAACATGTTGAGCTATCAGGGCATGTACCGGAAATCTGGGGCCTACGGGGAAGGCAGTCAGCTTGTCAGGTCACGTCTGACAAAATATGCCAAGACGTGCCTTGTCGGCCAGTTCAAAGGTGTCAACCCGGGTATTGTCAACAGGCTTTCCATAAAGCTCATCCCGACGGGCATTTTCCATTCGATATGATATCTATAGGCTGATGAGGCGCAGACCAAATGCTATTTTGACCAGAACTCACCGTAAGAATGATGCAGCAAATTGCGGCCAGGATTTCCAAACCACATCCGACTGGTAGATTAAACGTCAGTCTTTAGACTCGTCGCATTACATCATGACAAATATTCTCTCACTTGCGAACCCTCTGCTGTGAACCCAAACTCATGTCAGATGGTGGTATGTGGTAGCTGTTGGATTTCCCTCACATGTACTCTGGCCCCTCGCTTTTCGGGTAGATGTTGGATCCGAGGATACTCCCGCACTGGCCCATGGCCATTAACATGGGAATCCCGGTGGCTTTCTTTGTCTCTGATCCGAGGTTATGTGTGACTGAGATGCGTGAATCCCGAGGCTTTGACGATCCCGAGATCACAAACAAACTCACACCAGGCAACGATAAGACCAATGGTCGTGTAGGTTCCGCTGGTTATACAGAAGGTCGCAAAGTACCGGACGCGAATATCGTCGTGGATAGTCAAGAGCAACCTTTCAAGGAAAACAGAAGCGCGATCAGAAAGGACACAAAAGCGTGCTGGCAGGACGCCTACGTATATCCTACGGCGCCAATTGTGCACGATGTTGCCATAAACAAACCTCGACTTTGTAGTTTGTCGGAAGCAAAGGAGAAGGATAAGAGAACAACCGCAGCAATTGCATATGGCGGAACTGTTAATAACTGAGCTCGAGCATTTGCTTTGAAGAATTTTAGTGTATGCGTGTTAATAAAGTAATGCAAACGAATCACTTACTATAGCCGAGAGTTGTCAAGATTGTGGGTAAGAATGCGGAGATGGATGCCAAGGCGCAGTTCAGTCCGAAGTAGATGACCCCCGCAACATAAATCTGAAGTGTAATGAAAGTGGAGAGTTAATGCAGAGCTACACGAGATTCACCCATGGGGGCACTGACCCTCCAGTCCTTAAATGCCAAGCGGACATGAGCTATGTCGAGGTTTAGTCTTTGAAGACGGGCCCGTTCCCAAAGGACGCACCTGGATTGACAACAGCTCCGGTATCACTGCTGGTAGCCCGGTTCATCCTTTCCAGAGCGATGTCACGTTCACGTTCTGTGAGGAATGTCGTTGATTCAGGGCGATCCGGTAGGAGGAACATTGCCAAAAACCCGAGTAGCACCGCCGGGCTTCCCTGTATGGAGACTCTTGAGCATGCATTAAAAGCAAGGAGCTACGCGGATGATCATCTAACCTCGATGAGAAACAGAAGCCGCCAGTTCTGTATATGGGCATCGATATGTTGTATACTGAATGCAAGAAGCCCTCCAAACGCTCCTGCAACTGCCGCAAAACCGAACCAGTAGGCCATCTGCACGACATGGAATGAGATGATTGCGAGGCTTCGGAAAGCCTGAAATTAATACTTACACGCATTCCCATTTCCGCCTTCGTATAAAAGAAGGCTGTACAGGTGCGCAGTAAGCGGCATTCGATGAGTCGCAAAAACACTCTATATCTTACAAAAATAAAGCGGAATTGCAGGGCCAAACCCAGCTTCAAACATGCCGAGGAAGAGTCTGCCGGTGACCATACCTCCAAAGCCAGATGCTGTGGCCTGAGGCATCATTCAATTGGGAGCAGTGCAAGCCCGATCCTCGTACTCACCATAAGTGTTGAGGACAAGCCCCATCCGATAGCAGAACAAGCCATCCACTTTCTCGGAGGGAAGAGTTTGGAGGCAATTGTTGCTGGTACCTGGCATAGAATCTTCACGGAGCGTGAAGTCAGTGATAGCCACAGCCGATTGTAAGACCAACCAGAAATAGGAAATCTTACATAGGAAAAGAAGAACACGGAATTGATCCAGTCGAACAAGGCGCCTGTCGGGTCCCCTCCAAGGATGTCTTCTGTGAGCCCTTGTAGTCGTGCATTGCCTAGGTTGGAACGGTCAAGGTCTACAGCAAGATTTCAAGTCAAGTCGTGTCCGGTCGCGTTATAAATTCAACCCGCCAGACTAACACGCAAAAAGATATAGCAAGCAGGCAATGGGTAAAATCCGGCCATCGAGTTTTCGAACTAGCTTTTCCTCCTCAAGTTTCCGTTCGGGTGCTGACTGCGAGTCCTCCGAAAGAGATTCCTCTTGAAGCTTCTCGTCGTTTCTTGTCAGTTCAGGCTCGCAACTTGCATCGACGGTCATGGTGGCTACTGTTGGACAGCGTCCCACGCCACAAAAACGAGGAGGAAGCGGAACGAACAACATTTCAAGCTCTCTAACTCACCAGCGTATAGTGGCCTCTGGAATCCCCTGCCTTCGTTCCAAAGAGCAGCTCGGAAATCGCCCTTGTCGCCATTATAGTCACTGACTGCGCAAAGGCGACAAGACTTGGAGAGAAGGCTAGAGAAGGGCTGTAAACAGTACTTGTGAAAGAGGGATCCGAGATGATGCCGCACTATGATGCATTATATCAATGATAGCCTTCGGTGAAGCCAGCCGAAGGCCCGAAGGCTGAGTAGCGCTGAAGCCCCACTGCACTAATACAACTTGAAATATACCCTCTTGAGAGCACTTGCTTCCATTGGCACAGAGGGCCAACGGTCACCACCGTGTCTAAAGCCACAGACTCAGAGGCAAATTGCGATAGAGATGTATAGTAAACGAGGGCGAACGAGTTCTGTCACGTGAAACAAGATGGGCGTTGGGTTTCGAGTCTTTGACTGTGGACATATTTGGAACAACGTGCGCTCAGACTCACAAGAAGAAGTACTGCTAGTAGGAACGAAGTCACGATTGCAGGCAGACGTACACGAGAACACTGAAGAATACACAATAATGATTTAGCAGTATTGCAGAATGACATTGATATAGCCAACAGTTCAGCGCACGTTATACAATTAAATTAAGCATATGAATGTCAAAAAACTGAGATATGAGGTTAATAGAGGTGATGAGGTTTCGCCTTCAACCAAAGTCGATTTTACACATCGTAAACCACGCGACCCCCTACCCACGGATATGGGTAATTGTGTTGGTAGAAATTCCGGACCGTTCGGCGGCTCGCAAGACGAGGAATGGTGGCATACGACGCACCGAGCTAAATCAACCTACATCAAATGACTGACTAGAGTGACAGCGACAGAAACATACCACGACATGATGCTTCGTGTCGAAAAAGTCTGTTGAGTAGCCAGTGAACAAGTTCGTCGGCGAAAGGCCAGGGTGCGATTCGAAAAGCGTGGACGTCCATTCCCAGACTCCACCGTTTGAGCCCCTGCCATTGGTGCTTTCCAGCCCCGTGGTGGCGCTAATGACAACTGTCAGCAGCATTTCAGAGTCGAATTTTGGCTAACAGAAATGCGTACGGAACAGGATGCCAGTTACGGAAGCCAGTGTTGGAGCCACCTTTGTGACCAACCTCATAAGTGTCGAAGAACAGGCGCAATTCCTGCTCTGTAGGCAAACGGCCACCCTTCGAGCGCGCGTATGCCAGCAGATCGTCGTATGAAGTGAGGACAGCCCAGTGCTGAGCAGTTTCCATTGGCACTGGTCCATACATCGTTCGAACCTATAGTAGGCGTCGTCTCTGATCAACGAAAATGATATCAGAAGGAGCCAGCCAAACGAACAGACCTTAATCTCGCCGTCTTCTTCAACCCAACTCCCAGGGAGCTTCGACGAATCCGCACCATTCTCCCTCCAAAAAGTCTCGAATTCGCGATTGCTCACAGGTCGCCAATCGGTTCGGAACGCGCCCACCTCGAACTTCCTCTCAGGGCTTTCGTTGTCCCAGCCGAAGACGTGGTCGTCGGTATCCTCCCGAACACCGTCCAGGACATCGTCACCTTCCGAGTCCTCGTGACCGAGCGAAACTATCGCAGGACCCAGGGCGACTGTCGAGGCGGAGGGAGCAGGCGTCGCATCCCATTGCCGGGTGAGAACCTCCCATGGCGGAGTGGTGAATCCAGGCGGAGGAAGGGTGCCGGTTCCAGCGCGCTGGATGAGCATATATAAAAGTGTCTGCGATAATATGTGCGCTTGAGAGACTGCTGATAGAGGGCAACGGGAGAAAAGCTACGCACCTCGATGTGGAACCCTTCGTGCTCGTGTGTCATAACGAGAGTGCGAGCAATATTTCGGGTCAAGGTGCGCTTGCCAGTCTGTAGATCGTCATACAGCTGCACCAGGCGTGCACGCACGCGGTCGCGGAACGCAATGATGGTCTCGAGGGTAGGCCAGTCTTCATCCTTCTCTGGGACTTCGGAGTGGTTCTGATACGATCAGGATGTGTTAGGTGTCGTGAAAATACAGTAACTGAAAGAGTGCGCGTACATGGCAATGGTCGGGGTCGTCGACGTGGGGGTCGATACCGCGCTCGAAGATATTCCAGAAATGCTTGGGCTCGCTCGGCCCCCCTCCGATGGCTTTCGACAAGAGCATATCCAAGAAACTAGATAAGAAGGACGGAGTTACACAGGAAGCATCATTTTTGGGAGGCTATGCTCACGTCGGGATGTGGCCGATGTAGAACAGGCACTTGTGGCGGAGGTCAATGGGCTTTTGGTGCAACATTTCTCGCGGGATCATTTGCAGCGTGATCAGGTCCCATGTCGACCAAACGGTCTTCCAGTCGTCGTAAGTGGGGATGTTGCCCTTTGAGAAGGCGAACGAAAGGCTAAAACCGGGGGTGAGGGAGAGAGGCGGGTAGCTGAAGGTGGGCCGTTCGAGAGCGTAGAGGACATAGCCCCGTACTCTAGGAGTAGATATGACTACGCGAAGGCCAGCGAGAGAGAACGCAGCGAGGTGCTTAGCTACCTGCGGAATGGTCGATGCGGGCTAGATACTTGCGTGTTATTTCTAATAGAATGGCAATCTGGATACTGCAGGCTTACAGTGCACATATCGTCTGCATCATGTGATAGAGACGAGGACGCGACGAGGACTTTGAAAGTGCCCCCTTCCAATGACAGGCTCTCTAGAATCCACTTGGCGGATGGCGATGTGCTCTGGACGCTTTCCACGCACGGAAGGCAGAGCCCCAAATGGCCTTCTTGGGCGTAAGTTTCGAATATCGCATTCAAAACATCGGGTTCGACCGTCGTGGAGGGAACGTAGATGCATGTTGATGGATGTGGCCAGCAGGGCTTGTGCGACGACAAGTGCGATGCAACAGACGAAGGTGTGGATGACCTCGAGCTCGACTGGTCGAACACCGAGTTAAAGGAAGCAGAGGACCAGGATGGTGAAGACATGAGTCAATTTTCACACTGCCAACTCAGTGATGCTCAGGCGATGAATCGAGCAGTGGAAGCCAGATGGGCTCAAAAGAGGTTTTTATACCACGCTGGTAGCTAATAAAATAACACGTACAAAGGATACCAAGATCCATCGACCCCAAAATTGAAAAACTGGTATCACATTCGGAATTGTTAGCCCACATCACGGAACGCAGCGTTGACGTGTCAGCTCGTATTCGGAATACATAGCCCAGGTCGTGGAAGCGAAAGGTCCGTCGTGATAGATGTCCTGGAAGCCCCCAAGCTTGGGAGGTTTGGCGCTTAGGGAGAGGTTCGTGTAGAGCAACGGCCCTCCTTCAATGTACGTGACCATTCCCCCACAACAAGAGCTGTAGGTGTTCTTCCAAGACATGAATATCACGCGGCCAGCAAGATAAAGAAAGATCCGAGAGCAGCGAGCTCGGGTTGTAACGGCATCCACGTGATGATAAGGTAGATAGCAAGCCGGGGTCCAGCACTGAGAGATAGATATCGAGGCGAAGGCATAGGACATAGGCACCGGTTGTACGCCTAAACGAAGATATCGAAATAGCGACGAGTCTTCTAAACCAGTCCGCTCAACCTGGACATCAGTAGACTCGAGCTCGGCCGCCCGATCGGTTGAGTTGCACGAGTTGAAGAAACTTGAGAAACAAGAATAAGTTCGAAGATATCGATGGGTGGAGGAATGATGCAACCTTTCGACGTTCCTCACTATTTCTACTCTCCCTTCAAACTCAGACGATGGTGTGCTCGACGCGAGGTATGGCGTGCTCGAAGGCACGTGATGCGCGTTTGTTTTCGGTCCGGACTCCGAGTCCGAGCGCGGAATGAACTTGAGCTTCCAACTCCCATGATCCTGCAGTTTGCATCGAGCTCGCCCCTTGGTTTGGCACACAATTCCTGCCCTCGTTCATGAGCAGGAATATTTCAGCTTGAGCGAATTGAAAGGAAAGCTTGACGAAAATCGCCGCCGTGAATGACATGTTTTCCATGCTATTATCGACGGTGCCCCTCTCTCCGGTACGTGTCGCGTCCCTCGGTCGCCACTCTCGCCTAACCTTTTGATAGGCTGCCCCACCCCGCCAGCTTGAGCGCTTCAACCTTCGGTTGAACAACGTGGGTACCGTTTACCACCTTTTACCACCCGTCACTTTTGAGGATATCCAGCGGTTGTTCGATTCCACCGGGGTCCCATGCGATGACCCCCGCCGCGCCGGGTGGATGCAACTATCCCCTAGATAATGAAAACAGGTTGGTCTCCAAGCCATTGGGGTCTGTCTCCATGACACGTTGAACGCATGCACAGCTACTGACGGAAGTTCACAGCAAAAGCCCGAAGTCACTCGGGAGAGTGATATCTACCTCGTCAACATACCCCAGGATACGCTTTCTATTCGCCTGTTCCCGGGGGAACTCGGCCCGAGCAACGGATGTTCTTCATGGATTTTTATGACGGAGGACAAAACTGGGGTCACAACGCTCCAGAGGGCTTATAAGATGCGCCTTACTAGCACGCCTCAAGTCAACCCTGCTCCCACCGCCCTCTGCGTCAAGATTTCGCGCCGGATACCATTTTATGAGAGATCGGACTTGAGAGGACGATGTTGAAGGGAACTAGACGACGCCGAGGGTTTCGATCTCCTGGTGGAGGCGCTGGTGTTTTGAGGCGGCATCGTTCTGCTCCACGGTGCGTTCCTATCCCTTCCCTAGGCCACGTTGATTCCTAACGCTTCGCATAGCCTCCAAAGCAACAAAACTACATGCGTACTCCCCGCCCTCGGCTGTTACTGAACATAAGCCTCCATACATAGGTCGACTTCTTGCCCAAATCTGCACGGATCTTTGTCGCAATGCTCAGAGATTCAACCACAGGGAATGTATTCGATGGTTCCAGTAGTGGAGTGCAGGTGAATGTGTCTTATTCTAGATCTATCCTCCGTTGTGCCAACCTCATAGTTCCAGAGTCATTTTCTTCCTCCTCCCCGCTTATCTCTGTCTGAATTCCTCGTCCACGCCACGTCCTGACTGACTGCGGAGGTCCTTCTTAGAAGCGCAAGGAGTTCGTCGACCCTCACTAGGATGACGCGGGGTGTTGGAAGAAGCAGGTGACATGTAAGGCCCGACGAACAGGTTCGGAGCTCTATCCTAGTACCGTCCGTTATCGTTTCGATCGGGTCCATGTGCATGATCGCCAACTGTCTCTACAAGAATCTTTCTGTGCGCCTCGCACATTGCTTCAAGGGACTCGACGAACTTCTTAACAAGATACTGCCCATAGAAAAGGCTAGGAACTGGTATGCCCTTCTCCCTATATGTCCCATTTCGTTTTCTCCTTCCCTGCTCTCGTTTACAGTGTCGCCAAGTCCACACCTCCTCCTCTCTCGCTCAGGTTGCTGGCCTCGCGGCTCAAATACACCTCTCACTCTCTTTCCTCCTTGTTGCCCCCCATCCTCATCCTCACAGCACCCCGCCCACAGGTACTGCGCCGGTGTCAGGATCCGAGTCAAGTCATCGACGGCATCTCAAGAAGACCTGACCCCACCGTCGCGCAGGGCTTGAGCGGAAGCGCCTCCACCGGAATTACGGCTTTGGGATGGAGTGCGCTAGGAGGGTGCGGGAAGGATTACGAAGACGCGAAGAGGAATACGAGGAGGGAGACGAGGATGCAAGGAGAAAGACGAGGATGCAAGGAGGGAGACGAGGATGCAATGAGGGAGATGTACGATGAAGGTAGGGTGCAAGCAAGCATGGGAGGGAGCGACCGGGCCCGGCTGCAGGGAGCTGGAATAGGGGAGACGGAGGGGAGGCTGCAAGGGCTGGCATATCTATAGTAACGTAGGACAATGCGGTACAATAGCAAATGAGATATTTTGTTGCATTATATAACTGGCCGTTGGAATGCGAAGAAATTCCTTTGAATGTCCTTGATACATTATCGTTATATTAATCATAGCTGCTTGATATATGTATCTCAGGTGAGCCCGGGGGCAGGAAGCTATGTTTGAAATTGCCAACCCGAATCGGAGTCGTACGATAAGTCCTAGTCGCGTTGATGGCGCTCACGTGTTTTTGGACAGTTTTATTTTTCAAGGTGACCTGATTTCTCCAAACCTGCTTTAAAGTCGCTCACCTTCCATTACGTTTGCACCGACTCCTTTCCTCCTCCTTCACTACCCCTTCCCTCTAAAGTCCTCTTTGTGAGTTTAGTTTTCTATTTATTGCTATGAAAATCGCACTACAGTCCTTCATTGGCGACGTCCATTGTTGGTCAATGAGTTGGCATACCTACTCTGACCATGTGAAGGTCGCGCAGGAGCCTTTAGTGCATTTACTGACGCCTTGTCTCTCTTCAGAATTAAAATGACTGACGTTCACGCTGACGGCCGTGTGGGCAACCGCATTGAGAACTACACCGCGTTCTGGAAGAAGGACTTGGACCGGGAAAACGAGGGAGACAACGAGAACCGTCTCAACAGCTACACCGACGTCGTCAACGGTAAGCCTCCTGCACTTCCACGCTTCCTTGCAAACTACCCCTGACAACACCAATTTCCCAGGCTACTACGACGGTGCCACGGAGCTGTACGAGTACGGCTGGTCGCAATCCTTCCATTTCTCGCGTTTCTACAAGGGAGAGGCCTTCCTCGCTTCGCTCGCCCGTCATGAGCACTACCTCGCCTCGCAAATGACCCTCCGCCCCGGTATGCGCGTCCTTGACGTCGGCTGTGGTGTGGGTGGTCCCGCACGCGAAATTGCGCAGTTCTCCGACGCTGAGATTGTCGGCTTGAACAATAACGACTTCCAAATTGGACGCGCCCGGAAATATACCAAGAAAGCCGGTCTTGAAAACCAGGTGACCTACGTGAAAGGAGACTTTATGAAGCTCAGCGAGCAGTTTGGCGAGAACTCGTTCGATGCTGGTGCGTGTCCTCCCGGACATGATAGTGCCGTGTCATTCTGACCCGGCCCGTATTTAGTCTATGCCATCGAGGCCACCGTGCATGCGCCGACATGGGAGGGTGTGTACGGCGAGATTTTCAAGGTTCTGAAGCCTGGAGGAGTGGTAAGCCGCGCCTTCTGTGTTTGTCCTAGTCAGCAACTCACGGACACCTAGTTCGGTGTCTACGAATGGTGCATGACCGACAAGTGGGACGCCAGCAACCCGGAGCACAAGAAACTTGCCCACGAAATCGAACTCGGCAACGGCATTCCTGAGATGCGCCCCCTCCGCCTGGCTCGCCAAGCCCTCAAGACCGTTGGCTTCGAGATCGAGCACGAAGAGGATTTGGCTGAGCGCCCAGATCCAATCCCGTGGTACTACCCCTTAGAAGGAGACATCTCGAAGGCTCAGACATTCTGGGATTACCTCACCGTCTGGCGGATGAGCTGGAGTGGCAAATTGGTTAGCCACAACGCCATGCGTATCATGGAATGGGTCGGACTCCTGCCCAAGGGCACATACGATGTCGGTGAGTCGCTCAAGGTCGCTGGAGAGTCCCTTGTCAAGGGTGGTCAATCCAAGGTTCGTTACATCTGCCTCCCATTCCACAGTCACCGTTTAATGACCGGTCCGCAGCTCTTCACACCCATGTACCTTGTTGTGTCCCGGAAACCGTTGAACTGAGAATTGGCTAAAGACGATACGCACATATACCTTATACCTTAATATCCATAGACCAACCTACTACCGGGATTGCATGTTCCAGGAATTCATTCGTTTCACGGAGATATTCGTCACGTCGCGCCAATGGCAACTGTGAATCCTTTGCCTGAAAATCCAAACACGAGGTACCCCGGCATCTTCCGATCAACATGTAAAATCTCGAGGCATGGGTGCCTGTTCGTGCGATGGCCAGCGATCCTAGGGTACATAAACCCAGACTTCCAAAAGCTTACACGGACCAACAACTGACGTTTCTTAAGAGGTAGACCACATAAATCCCGGTCTTTTGGCCACTTTCCTGATGCAACATTCCTAGCAATCTCCCAGAATTTGAAAGAAGAACCCAAGGTTCAATACGCGGAGATGCGAAGAAGTTCGCCCTCGAGCGGGCTTCGGATTTTATTGCGCGGTTTGGGCTCCCGGAAGAGTTCGTCGGGGTGGATGAATCGGAGTCCAGGTTTCGTGAGGTATTTGCGCAGTGCTCCGCCGTTGCCACGTTCTAACGCCCTTTATGCGCTTCTTAGCAAATCTATAACTGGTTTAAGAACACCGTAGGTAGGAACAGACGTAAACTTGAAGGCAGACCGAGGTCTGGCAAGAAGGCGGCAGAGAAAGGTACACCCTGGTCTTTCTCCTTCGTTGAGTGGTTGTCTAATCGCTGCACCAGTGTCCGAGTCCCATGAAAATCCAAACCAGAGCGATATCACCTGGAGTTCTGTCACCCCATCAGCTATTATTCCATATTCCCACGCAGCCAGCAGCAGCTCTAGTCCAGTTAATTCCACTCAGTCGATAGTGTATGCGACTCTCCAGCCTGCTGCACCGATACCGACGCCTATTCCACCGGCGTCTTCTCCGGCCTTGAGCCTCATCACTCAGACAACTATTCGCGATGCTTTTCTCCAGGGCGTCGACTCCTCTACGCTCGCCACTATGATCCAGACTTTTGCTGTCTCTGACCTCTCCCCAACGCCCTTGACTACTGTTGTCGAAGCCCTCTTCGACGCAGTCTCTTCGGATTCGAGTCATTTCAACAACAACAGGGATCCCCATGCCTACTTGCGTCGCTTCCTTGACGCGTCCACATATTTCTCGCCGTCCGTAGTGCACGCCGGCGTCCCCGGGCCCCTCGCAGGGCCTCGCGCTCTTCAAATGCAGATACGGAAATTCTCCACATGGGTTCCAGGCTCCGCGACACGTTCAAGTCACAGGGACTCGGGACCTGCAGCCTCAGGGGCCTCCTCCTTATCTATATCTGACGAAATGCAGCGCATAGCGGCTGATCGCCAGCGCCGCAAAGACCACATACAGTGGGCTAATATACATGCCGCCGCGCTGGAGCTCGGCATGCTTGGCATGGGCCACACAGGAGAGTCTGATAATAGCGGATACGCCTATGCCATGGGGCGGGCATTCTCGGAGATGATGGCTCGCGACGCCGTCTGGGAGTCCGATGAAGTTGAGTGGGTGGCGGGAATCTGCGTTCTGCGGGCTGTCATCCGGACTGCCATGAGAGGGGACCGACGACAGAGGGACGAGTATGATGAGCTCCTCAGGACGTATGAGAGGAGGTGGAAGGAGATCAAAGATGAAGCCAGGCAGTCGCTGGTGACAGTGAGTACTCAAGAGTTCGGGATAATGACTGGTCTCCCATTTCTTTCTCCAGGAAGTGCTTCTCGCTGCTAAGGACGATCTCGCAAGATTAGATGAGTCGCTTCGGTGACAAAAGAGTTGTACCCATGTACGACTCCTGTGTACTATGGATTGCGTGCTGGCGAATCCTAATGTTTCTGTGTATCCGCCCCTGCTCGATCGTTGTCGTATCCTTGTATTTTCTCGCTATGAATCCTCGCTATGAATCCTTAACTTATTAATGTGTAGCACATGTTATCCTAGGTTGATGGCTTTCCAAGAAGCCGATGCGCCGTGGCTTAAAGCCAGGTGTCCAAATACGAGATCCCTTCAGAACATCTGCGCCTTTATGCTCAAGTTCAATACATCCACAGTCGGTAATCTACATTCAAAATGAGCGGTTCCCCGGGGAAGAGCACAATTTCCTCCCTCTATCCGCTACGTGCCTCGCCACATCCCTATTTCCTTCACTCCTATCATCTCTGGAAAATAGGGTGATATATCGACGATTCCTAATGTACACACGACCATCCCCTCCCAATCGGCTCCAACGATTGCAGCCTTGAAGCAGACTATCTTCGAAGCACTCTGCATTCACTGACCATGGCTCCAGCTCCATCCCCCTCGGGTCTGCTAAATCTTGTTAGTCGGATGTACACCAATCGGATGGCTTGCAGCATGAGCGAAGTCATGTCTCTGACCTTGGCTACGGATAGTATTGAGTCAGGTAAACGTGTTGACAACGATATCAACCCAGCGTTCCGCCGTCGAAGCCGAAAGGTTTGGCGCGCGTATCGAAGAAAATCGAATTTCCACGCTTCTAGTCTCGAATTTCTTGTGCGCCCCTCTTCCGAGTTGGACTTCACGCGATACTCCCAGCCGTCTCTGCCGAAACTATTTAATCTGCTCTGGAGTTCTTCGAGTTGAACGTCTCAATTCGGTCAACTTCCGCCCGCTGCGTCTGCTCCCAGCTCGCATCTCCGTGAGGCCATCGCCATGGAGGTCCCGACTGAGGGACGTTACGTTTCCCTTTCCCCAGAGAGCAACGGCAGCATCCGCTTCGACGCCCTCACCCCCGAAGAGATGCTCTGTCTCCTTGACTTTGGGCCTTCTTTGAACCATTCTTCAAGCAACTCGCCCACGTTTAAGGTCATGCCATCATCATGTAGTCGTACGAAGTCATAAGGAACATCAAGGACAAAAAGGAAAATACAAAGAAGGAAACTACAGTGCACTTGGCCACCCATTGCTCATCTGCACTGGACTCAGTCTCCAGTGATCGCCACCCGCCGACGACCCCGACCCTCTCTGACTCTGCTCCATCTCGCTCCCGCTCTGCTGGCTGCTACACGCGCTGCCCCTGTTAGGTGGCACTGTGTACGTCAACCCCGACACCGACCTGCTCTTCCTATGGTCCAACGAGCGAACCATAACACCCGGACTTTCGCTCACGACACTATGTCCAAAGATCGGCATCGGTGCACTATGGGCACGCATGTGGTGGTTATCCTCGGATTCGGAGAGAGGGATGCAGAAGAACTCGTAAGCGGGGAGGATGGGCGACCGATGGTTGTTGGAGGGGGTGTGAGACTCTGCGCTCGGGCTATAGTGGGATCCAGAGACTAAAGAGGCCCCAGAGGTGCGGGTGGTGGAGGCGAGCGAGGCGGACGCAGGGTACTCGGACGAGCAGACGGAGAACTTGGAGCGCGGATAAGAGCTACTGATGTCCATGACTGGAGTGAAGTCGCGATCGCATGCGGAGACCAGGTCAAACGAGCGAGCTTTCGTCTCGGGGCTAGGGGACCCTTGGCTAGAGGACGACGAGTTGGAGAGCTGCATCCATGGCGGGGTGTATACGGTGTCGATGTCGGACTTTTCCATGTGCTCGTTGAACGACCTCGTTGGGGGAGGCGGGGAATTGATCTTGGTCCAATGCTCCGGTTCGTCCTTAGTGCGCTTGCAGCACACGAAAATATGCCGATCAAAGAAGACGTACACAATGAACAGAAGGACGATGAGGCCGGCCATGATCCCGCCGATCACGATGAGCTTGCGCGCAGGGGCACCGTTCCTTTGCAGACCTGCGGTAGACGGCGTAACCTGAGTTCCTGGAGGCGCAGAGCTAGATGTGGCCTGGGAGACGGGAGGCAGATTCGGCAGCGTAGTTTGCGGGACGGGGCTAGGTGGGATTGCTGGTGGCGAGTTGGCAGTGGATGTAGGGACCACGGCGAGGCCAGGCGCGAGGTACGGCGTGTGTTCAGGTTGAGGTTGTTCCGTAGATTGGGGAACACTTCGCATAGTAGTCTTCGTAGGCACCAGTGCAGCAGCGACCATAGGCGCAGGGGTCGATACCGGGGGTGATTTCGAGGCAACGCGCTTGCTACTTTCAGCGTCCGCAATCATCTTGAAGACTTCAGCTACGGGGGGGAGCCTGTAGGTCGGATTTGCGCCGTCGCCGCCCTTCGCGTCCTGACTGGTTGAGTGGACAGTGGCCCATGCAGCAGCCTGGGTAAATAAGGGCAGCTCCTGGTGCGGGGAAAACGGCGGTGCGCGCCCTTCGAGACGTTTCAATCGTGCGTCGAGACGGTGCAATCTGAGAGTCCGGTGATTCCGTGTGGGTGATGCTGAAACGAGTACAACGTGAATGGAACTCAGTGCAAAGATAACCGCCACTGTGGCCCAGAAGGAGCGGAACATAGTAACTGGGATGTAAAGAATGTGGTGCCGTGTGGGCGTTGGAATAAGTTATGCGGTGGCGTAGGATTGTCTGAAGCGGGGATGAGGGGCAGTCACAAGGGACTTGAGGTGCGCATAGCAAAAGTTCCCTTGCTTAGCAAGTTGTCGTGGCTGACAGGTTGATGTCCCAAAATGGAAACGATGCGCGACGCCACGACAAATCTTCACCCGAAAACACGTGTTGACTAGAAATAGGCTGAGGCTATGATATGATGAACACCCTCTACTTCTTTCCTCCCTTCCTCTCCTTTCGTTTCCGGCCAATGAGCGATCCGAGGTTATTCTTCGGCTTTTTGGGGGATTCCTCTTCCTTGTCAACTTTGGTATCTTCGACCCGCCGTTTCTTGGGAGTGCGCTCCTCTTTCTTTGCCTTGGTGCCCTTGGCTGTCTCCTCTTTGATTTTTTTGTCGTCCGTCTTATAAATAATAGAACAAAGTCAGCGAGACAGAACAGAGAAAGAAGACCACTACTAACCGGCTTCTTTAATGCCGCTGCATTCCGCCGTTGCACGACCTGGATGTTCTCAATCGAAAACTCGACAATCAAAGTTCCCTTACTCTTCTTTCCTCCATCCCTCTCAAGTTCCTCCTTCAGCCTCGTCACCCTCGCGTCATCCTTCTCGTCCTTCGCTTTCTCATGCTTCACGAGATCTTTCAACTCGTCCTTCCACCACTCCTCAAACAATGGCCCTAAGGCTGGGTTGTTATTCGCCCACCGCAGAACCCGCAACGCGTCTGCGTGCGTGTTCATCTCGAGGAAACCATATCCTTTGCTCCGGCCCTTGCCTGTCACGGGATCCACTCGCTCCATCTGCCGTACGATTTTGGCCTGCTTCACGCCCGTCCGGCGCCCCATCAATCGCTTCTTCTTGCTCTTGTTGCTCTCCTCCGCCTCCTCCTCTCTATCCCTGGCCTCCTCTTCTGGGTCATCCTTTGACATGTCGGCAAGCTCATCCGCAGTCAAGGGTGAACGGTCGCCTTTCTTGACTTCAGCCTCGAAGGCGCGCAGGGCGTGGATTGCCAGGCGCTTCAAGACGCGTTCGGACACAAATGTGGGAATCTGCCGCACACTCAAACGCGTCTTGGAGATGAAGAGTGAGGGGTTGGATTTCAGGAGTGCGCGACGCGCGTTGAAAGACGCTGTTCGGCGCTCGACATCTGCGGTGGTAAGCGTCTCGGCGGCAGGGGTATTCGGGAGAATGACTGTTCGAAGAAATACAGATTTAGAGAACACATTAAGCAGGATGTGGGTGAGCACTGGCCTCCTTCGCGGAGAAGGTACATATTCCTCTTGTCGGCCTTCTCGCGGCTCTTTTCGCCCGCCTCCTTCAACTTGCCAGCCTCATCTCTCGTAACAGCACGCACGACATCGAGCGTCCGGCCGTGCAGCACAAGGCTCTGCGCTAGTGTGGACGACGGATCTGGTGTGAGTATCGAGGGTAATGTAAATGGATTTTTCTTCGTCGGCTGTCATTGATTGCATGAGTCCAGGTATTATGTACCAAATCGTCAAACATACCGCAGCAACACCTGTAGTCTCCACACGGAGCAAGTCACTCTGCGCCACAACCCTATCTGCATCCTCCTTATTCCATAAACACGCGAACCCAGTCCCGCGTGAACGGCCTGTTGCGTGGTCGATCGTGATGCGTGCGTAGCGGAGGGGACCGAAGGAACGGAATCTGTGGTTAACACATGGTCAGAAGGCTTGGAGGATTGAAAGGGGAAAGATACCGACAGTGTCCGTAGCTCATCCTCGGTCGCATTGAATGGAACGTTCCGCACGAATAATGTCGTACCCGTTTCCGGTGGGGGAAGTGTGGGCTTGATAGGCTCCTCCATGTCTTCATCCTCATCCCCTTCGTCCGAGTCCTCGTCGCTGTCATACGAGTCCTTGTGGACGCCCAAATCTCCCTCCTCGTCGCTGTCATCACTGCTGTCGCTGTCACTACCGCCATCTTCGTCGCTCTCCGAGGACGACCCCGAAGCCATCTCCACATCGTCGTCCTCCGCCTCCATTTTCGCCTTCTCCTCCTTCCACTTCTCTTTGCTCAGCGCCCAATCAACAGCAATCACGCGCTCCGTTGCCCTCTTATCATCCACATCCTCCTTCCCCTCATTCGCATCATCTTCGCCTTCCTCATCAGCAGTAGCCGCCGTTGCAGCAGCTTTCAGCTTCTTCTCCACCCTCCGTTGCTTTTTCTTTTTCTGCTTGTCCGAGACGAGTGTTTCGGCGGTGCCCGCACGGATCGTGATCCCATTGCACCCCTCGATTGCCTTCTCCGCATCCCTCTTGCTGAGCATCCACACAAAGGCAAAACCCTTCGTCCGCACCGGCTTAGCCTTGCTCTCATCCCCTTCTGCATCGGCATCCTCGCCCTCTCGTTCCTTCTTGTCCGCCCGAGGTATGTGTATTGAATGTATCGGCCCATATGGCAGGAAAGCGGCGCGCAAATCCTGTTCGGACGCGTTGAAGGGCAAGTTACGCACAATGAGCCGGCTGTTGTGGTTTGGCGCGGCTACCTTTTGATTCGATGTCCCGGGCTCGGTCGTTGAAGAAGGCTGATCCTTGACGAGGGGTTTTGAGAGTGTGTCCAACCGCTTTTTGAGGGTGACGGAGAGGAGGTGCCCCTTGAAGACGTGTGCGTGGAGTTTGTTTACTGCGTCAAGGGCGGAGGAGGGAGTGCTGAATAGGACGTGGGCTAGATATCCGAAATTGAGCACGAGCGACTGTGAAGTGACTGGAAATTCAAGACGTACCAGTGCTGTTGTCCTCCCCAGAGGTGGAATTCACCGGCCAGTCGACTTTCTCTGCACCAGCGTATTTGCGAATTTTCTTCCAAAGGACTTTGGAATCAATTGATGGGGGCAAGCCAGAAACGACGATCGTGCGGATGGCCAGTGGATCATGTGGTAATCGAGGCTGCTGTGGTCTCGGAGGGGGCCTGGGTTTAGATTCTTTCTTCACGGCGTCACCTTTTTCGTCCTTGTCCTTTGGCTTATGGTACACTTGACATGAGTGCCATGCTCGGAATAATAAACGTAAACGCACCTTATTTTCTGCCCATTGGACACGTAGGTTCCGCCCCACTAGGTTGAGTCCATCCTTGGTTATTGTGTCGTATGCAGTTTGCGCATCCTCCTTGATCGCGAACGAGACGTAGCCGACACCCTTGGAGACACCAGACCCAGCTTCAAGGACCACAAAAGCAGACCGGACAGGCGCGATATCAGAGAATAGAGTTTGGAGGTCCACAGAGGTCGCAGTGTAGGGAAGATTAGATACGAAAAGTGTTGACCTAAAATCATCAATTGTTCAACGGAGGTTTCCATGACTTGATTCATGGGACTCACCCGTGCGCCACAATGTTCTCAGACTCTTCCCCTCGGTCCTTCCGTTTCCCTAGAGCCGAAGACATTTCGTCTGGAAAGGCTTGAGTTAGCAGGTGGACGCGTTTGAAGCCAAAATTTCTGACCCTATTTGGCTATGGTGCCTGAAGCAAACAGTCCCCCCGACATTCCTTCCCGGCTCTCCTCCCTCAACGTCACCAGTGACCACACATACCTCTTATCTTCTGTTGACGACCACCTTTCCTATTCCTTCCCAACTCAGGACGCAATGTCAACAGACCCATATCATGCCGTGGAACAAGAAGTTCAAACAACACTACAGACAGCTGCGCAGCTACGGTCATCCTATCGTCGCATACAGAGTACAGCACGAGACGACAGCGAAGAGTTAGCTTGGGCTCTCAATGAGGTGCGACGCCTCTCTTATCGCCGTTTACAAGTTCAAATACCCACATTTGCTCATAGTTGAAGGCAACCCTTGCTACCCTGGAAGCTGACCTTGAGGACCTGGACGAGAGCGTCAAGTACGTGAAACCCAGCGTTCTTCGACGCGACAACTCTCTAAATAATGCGACAGGATTGTGGAATCAACTGATGCACGAATGTTTGGGCTCGACGATGCCGAAGTGCAACGACGGCGGCGGTATGTTGGCGATGTGCGGAAGGAAATCCAGGTGCGTCAAATCAGGATCTGTAGCGCCAAACCAGTATCACTGACGAATCCTTGCCTGTAAGCTCAGAGCATGAGAGCCGAGCTAACAGGCGGTTCTATACCAATACAACATGCCAGTGGCTCGAAGGGCGGCCTGGCCTCACCGCGCCCCGAACGCGAAATAGGGGAAGCCGACGACCACCAGGAGGCATGGGCACGGGAGGAGCAGCAGGTATGTAGACTGTTTTCTCGGCATGGACTGATACTGATACGATTGGGTAGTTGATCATGCAAGAACAAGACCGAACCATGGATACGATAGCGGGAACTTTGCATACACTCGCCCAGCAAGCCGGTCTTATGGGTCAAGAAATTGTAGAGCATAACGAGTCAGTTCATCGTTTCACTCTTCCAAGCGCCGAGTAGCTGAATATGTGTAGACTTCTCGACGACCTTGAACGGGGCGTCGACCAAACCGACACGAAACTGAATAACGCCATGCTTCGACTACGAAAGTTCATCCGACAGTCTGAGGAAAAGGGCAGTGGATGGTGTATCATCATCCTGATGATTACCTTAACGGCCATTCTCCTTGCCGTAATTCTAATTTAAAGTTCTATACGTATGCTCTCATAACTCCTATCGAGTATGTATTTGTGCGTGGTGCCTTAAAATTCGTATGCGGTATGCGTTAATCATAACATGGTAGTCGGCAGGACAGCTAGCAATTTGTCGGTCGACCACGGCTACGATATTGCCGTAGCTTAGTGTGGACACGCGTTCAACGCGTGCGATCGACGTTTTCTCCTGAGTTCTGCACCCCGCAGCTTCAATGTCGAAATTTGCTCCGATGTACGCCTTGTGAAGGAGGAGGAGGAGACCTTCAGAAAAGCCATAGGTTTTCGCAATTTGAAAGACAATTGCCCGGCATTACTACGTCTATGCAATTGAGTGGTTTACAAGGCGTAGTTAATTTTTGGTGGAGACATTTCCACCCCGGAATATGGGGAAGGTAGTTCGGCGACTCTCAGCCAAAAGCCGGGCCCATTCCTGACGTACCTTTGGATGTAGAAGAACCTCTGCAAATCTGTCTTGTGTCAAAAAAATGTCACAACTGCTAGAATTTCACTTCGTGACGATTTATGCAAGCGAAACCAAAAAAATTAAAGCTCGTCTGGTACACGGGTTGTCTCCAAAGTCCGTTCGTTGAGGGATGCCGTGTGTATAGGTTCAGAGGATATAGTGGATGTAACGGCAGCGTACAACTCCTCCAACGCGCTCGACTTTTCTGCGTCAGCGGGTTTGGCATCATTATGCGGAGGGAAGGAAATCGCGGATGCAGACGCAGCTGTACTTGCCGCAGTAATGCTCGCCGCCGCAGCAGCCACTGAGAGTGACGCCACTGTAGATGATAGCACGGCTCCGCTCTTTTCCATATTGAGCAAGGCTTCGTCCCCACCAAAGTCTGGTATAAAACGAGTCCACCAGAACGCGAGACGCAAACTACGATCGATTATGCGTTGCTTGATAATAAAGAGTACGACGAGAATGAAGAAGACGAAGGCGGAGATGATGAGGACGCGGTCGATCCAGTCAGATTTTTCGAGCGCGGTTATAAGTTGCTTCGAAATTCCCATGAAGTTCGTGAGGGTATCATGTGTAGTTGACGTGGCGCGAAGAGAAGCGGTGGAGGCATCTGGGGATTTCATCAAATAGAGCAGATGCTTCACAGAATGTGTACGTACCGAGCATCTGCGTGGAGAGGACAGAACGCTCCAGCTCCCCTTGCATCAATCCTATAGTCCGGCGTAATGCCTCGGTGACGTCGTCATTCGCCTTCATAAGAGCATCGTCGCTGCATCAGACTGTTAAGAAGAGTCGTGAGGCATTCCATTCGGAGTACTGACGTGACTTTTTCGTTCGAATTCCGTTTCTCAATCACCGCCGAAGAAGCCAAGAGTTCATCTCTTTGAGATTTGCTTTGCGAGTCAATGGCCCGCTTCGACGTGAGCAACGCAGTTCGGAAGTCCTTACGAAGCCTAGGAGATGATGGGTACGGCACAAGGTACAAGGGTATTGAAGAGAAACGTACTGCGTAAGCCCTGTCTGCAATTCATCCACCGTTCGTCTGAGCTCTGCCCGATTTCTCTCTCCCCTTTGATCCTCAACAGATATGTCTAAAGACTTCAAGGAGATTTACATCGTTTCGGTTGCAAAGGGTATCAGGAACGCACCTCGACCTGACGTGCGAAAGAGTCAATATCATCCCGCAGCTCCGCCGCCAGATTCTGCTGCAAAGATAGTGGCCCCTTGCATGCACGCAGACGAGGAACCTGGATTTCGACAAGGTCAATCTGGCGCCTCTTCGCGCCTGATATCAAGCGAGATATATCTTCGGGGAATGTGGGGATTGGCGGCATGTCGGAGTAAGGCAAGAAGAGGGCGGCGCACGAGTGCCCCAATATACTGGCAGGTTTGGGGTTAGAAGAGTGGATGAGAATAGTCCAGTACTATGCAGACCGCGATGTGGGGGCAATAAACCGATGACGTTTAACAAACGTGTGGGCTGGTGGTGTGGTGTTTGTTTTCAATGCGGCTCTCGCCCCGGTTTCGTGACTACATCCGGTGTGACGGGAGGATTCCCAGTAAAGAAGCCGTCACGGCACAAGAGAAAGCTTAGAGTCTCGCAGTCAGAACTGGTGTAAGTCCCTTGTTGCAAAAAGTAAAGAAGCCGTCACGGCACAAGAGAAAGCTTAGAGTCTCGCAGTCAGAACTGGTGTAAGTCCCTTGTTGCAAAACCCCCCGGATCTCTACACTACTAGGTGCTTTATATATGAACGATATGTTGTGAAGTATTTGTGACGATAAGAATAGCAAGTACGTATACTACGAGTCCCTATGGTCGATATCTGGTCACAACCGGTCACGGTCCGCTACATCTGGCCGCTGCCATCATCGTCGCTCTGGTGTAACTTCACCAAGGTTGTACTTCAAAGTTTCGTCTATCAATTTGAATTTCTTGGTCGAATTTCAGTCATGGTTCAGGATGCGGCGCATCCTGTAGGAGCTTGAAGGCCGCTCCTGAAATCCTCCTGGCAACTTTCTAATCTCCTTGATCTGGCATCGTTCTGTCACTGGCAGGGGCTATTTATCTGGGTCTCAACGCCTCGGGAGAATCCGATCCTGAGCTATCATGAGCCTGCCTTATGGTTCGCTGCTCGTTCTTGACGATCGGAGGCTTCGAAGGAAGTAGGCCTCGGCTAGAATCATCAATATCAATATCAAACTTGAACGGTTGAAGTCAAAAGGCCGCTGTCAACCTAAGGACGGTCCGAATCAAAACGTTACTCGGTATTGCCACTTGGTGAAGCTCGTTGAACGGTACTACTAACCTGGTTTATTTCGCTAGCACTAGTGCCAACCTGCATATGCTCTGGGCCTCTCTGCCTAAGTTTTTCATTGCTCCTCCTCCCCTGTGATCCTGCATGCTAGGTTTGCCAAGAACATAACCCTCTCTTCTGCCGCAGAGTTCTTCACCTTTGACTCATGCGTACTACTTCTCCTAGATATGATCATTCGGTGAGAGCTCTCTGTATGCTTTAACCTCGATCTCATGAGCATATTTAGTCAAAATGGTGCTGCATATTCCGCATAAGGTTACAACAGCTTCAGCATTCCATATGCTCGCGTCAAAAGAACGAGCTGCCAGGCCAGACGTTCAACGCACGCTGGGCTTCTATCCCGCTGCAGTTCTACTGGAAAGAATTACCGAGTGTCTCTGATTCTCATGCAAATGAGGAATATCCGATGAGGAAGTCTTGAAGTCGGTACTTTATAAACCAGCCAAGCCTTGACGATGCTTTTCAGCACTAGCCACCAACTTTTGCTTTCCGAAGATCCATGCAGATTGCGTGGAAAGCTGTCATTCTCAGCGCCCTACTTACGGGGGTAGTGGCCATTGACATACAGTACTGTGTGCGTTGTCGATTCGCCTTTCTTCGAATCGGAGCCTCTAATGCTGCTTATACTATATAGTCTTCGGCTGAGTCTGTCTGCAAGGATATCACCTTTCAGAGCACAGACGCCATCTGCTATGGCCTCGACCCTAGCATTGGAGCCATCGATACTGTGATCGGACTCACGGCTGGAGTCGCCTACACAGTCTTCACGTAAGTTTTTCAACGGCTATTGCCTGGTTTCGATAGTCACGCAACTTCAAATCATTACAGCGGTGCGGCATGCACAGGCGATGCCTCAGAAGTCTTCGGTGCTGGGGTTACTACTCTCGCCGACCCGTTGTGAGTACTTGAGTCGCTTGCACTAGATCTGCGACATGCTGATGGCCTTACCTCCAGCTTGGGTAATGTCCTTTCCGTATCAGTTGGTGTATCCACCGCACCCGAGGTACCGGAGGTGCCAGCTACAGAGGGACCAGAGCCTGAACAACCCGTGCCCGAAGTGCTAGAGCCCGGACCCGAAGAACCCCAACCCCAGGAGCCTGAGCCAAGCAAATGGACGGCACTAGGTTGCTTCACGTCAGTTGTTCCCTTTGAAATGCAGAGGAATTAACATCAAACCTCACCCTCTTGTAGCGACTTTGCTGGAGCCCGCACGCTTCCTGCTGGATCACACTACAGCCCCACATTGACCATTGAGCAATGCCAGAACTTCTGCGACGCCAGTGATTTTGGTTTCGCAGGTGTCGAGTTTGGTAGCGAGTGCTGTGCGTCTTTCGCTCTCCACTCAATGCTCGTACTAACTTGGCTACCATCGTAGGGTGTGATCACTCAATCAAGTTTCCCTCTGTTCAGGCCAACTCTACTTCTGACTGCGGCGTACCCTGCGGTGGAAACACTAACCAGACGTGTGGTGGTACGAGCTTTATCAATATCTTCAGCAGTGGAAAACCTCTCCCTACAACCCCCGATGTCGTTGTGGATCCCAAGTCGAAAACAGAGTGGAAATACTCTGGGTGCTTCACGTGGGTTTCATTCTCATGAATACCTGTGACAGGGCTGATATGCTTCACATCTTTCGCAGTGACAACAGCCTTGGTGTGCGCACACTCCCGCTGCGTCTCCAGCCGATCACCGGTGGCGTAACGCCACAGGCGTGCGCCGAAACCTGCGCGGCCATCGATCAGACCATCGCTGGCGTAGAGTTTGGCGAGGAGTGCTGTATGTCTCATCTATTTCTCTCAATGCAAAATACTTATGAGCTCTTTACTTCAACAGGGTGTGGCACCGAAATATACGCCAGCGCGGCTCATGTCGACGATGTCCAGTGCGCTACCGCATGCAAATCTAACCCGGCTTTCTTCTGTGGAAACAACAATCGTCTCAATATCTACGAGGTTGTCATCAAGGTGGGCCCTGTCCCTGAGCCTGAGGGGCCTGCGCCTGAGGAGCCCGGCGTACCCAACGAGAGTGGGTTTTAGAGGCAGATAGATATTTAGCGGTCCTTTCTCGGGTCCATTTTCTTATCAACAAGCTTCATCGTTCAACGTTCAACATTCATCTGTGGTTGGTTTGTTCATGCACAGCGCTCACAAATTTGAAACTTGACTTGAGGCTATATTTGCTTCTAACGCAAGTGGCAAATAACGCGTCGCTTGATCTGCGGCCAACTCGCCACACAACGCCACATTTATCTAAGTTGCTTGTCTAGCGCCTTGGTTGTTGCTCTAACAATTATTCTCACCACAAGTAATCTGCATACCAATAGGAGAAAGATAAAGAATAGGAGATTCGATTGAAAAGGAGGTATTTTCCTAATTTGGAGGGTGACCCACTTGAAATCCGGCATAAATTTAGCTCATTTCCTCCAAATCGCCATTTCATTCTTACCCCCCACCTATCGCACACCACTACCACACACTATAACTGCCATAACTCCTATTCAGCATGACAACTACCATTGTCGAGCAGCGCCTTCCCCTTATCATCCAGTTCATTTCCAGCATCCCGGCCTTATGGCAATACGCCACGGTACGTATTAAATTCCCAGAACGAATCGTTTCTTTTCTGACTTGGAATTCTTAGAGCGTCACGGCCATCGTTGTCTTTTGGTTGCAGCCCTCGCTCGCTCCTCAAATGCCCGTTCGTGTCATCCTGCCCTCTAACCTTCGTCGCATCGAGTCCACCCACTCACTCAAATCCACCGCTTCCACCCTCATAGATATCAATGATGGTGCATGCGATACCGCATCCACTCGCGACACGGTAGTTGATGACTGCGAGGAGAGCCGCAAGTTCACCAACCCCTTCTCCAAGCTCCCCACGCCGAAGATGGCCATGTCGCCGAGCCTCACCCTTCGTCCATTCGCTCGTCGCATGACTATGCCCGCGCGTCGACTCTCAGAGCACATTACCGCCACCCTCGCCCGCCACACTCCCTCCTCTCCATTCACCCGCGTAGAGGAGGACTCCTACTTCACTCCTCATAATCATACTCGCCACTTACCTGTGGTCGAGATGAAGAGGGTCGAGGAGGTGGAAGAGGAGGTGGACTTGGTGGAGGTCAGGGTTGCTCAAGTCCAGAGAGTCGACCCTGTGGCGCGTGTTGAGGGCTGGGTTGAACACCAGAAGGACATTGTCGTGGAGGTGCCGATTGTGCCCACAATGGCGCCTGTCGTGTCGCACAGAAAGAAGAAGACTGGACTTCGAAACCGCGCTCATAGGAGGGTGGAAAGGACCCTTCAGCGTGTCCGTCATTCTTTCTAGGCGATTCGTGCAGCTAAGCCTCCAGGGAATATGTTATGGTATGTCAGCTTCATTGCAATATCTGTGTACTACTTTCTGACGACTGCCGTTCAGAGATATTCCACTGATATTCGCCCGCCTTCTCCTGTATTATACCGGACCTTCTTTGATACCAGAACGACATGGACGTTCAATTGCATGGACATTTGACTCAGTTGTATCATAGTAGGAATTCTCTTGAATTGAACTTTGATCCTCCAGTTGTGGTTCGACCCTAAGTGATTGTGTGGCGCGCAATGTGAAATGTCCATTCAATGATTAATCGCTATGAATTACATTTGGAAGTACATTTACGATGGTGGGTAGGCCCAAGCCAGCCCCTCACGGAAATCAAATTTATACTCATGTTCTTCCATATCTGTCTCGTCGGTACCTGGGGTCCACTGGCCCAACGAAAGAAGGTCGAAGGGGGACGTGACCACCTTCGGTGCGGGTGGTACATAGCCTATCGTGTGGGAGATGATAAAGTCATGTATTCGCGGATTGAATCTGGGAAGAACACGCAGGCAGTGAGTGTGCAGGCACTGGCACCATAGATCAAGGAAACTGATACCCGCTCTGTAAAATGTGTCACTGTCCCGAAATGCGGCGCGCCTTCAACGACATCGAGCTCAGCATCCACTCCAGCGTCGAGCAGGCGTTCAAGGAGCTCCTGGGCGAATGCAATAGGATACGCAACGTCGCCATCGCAATGAACCAGTTCCACGGGACATTTGAGGCCGCGGAGCTTCTCGAGGGAGTGTTGCGCGCGGTCAGCGAAGAACTTTACACTCGCTGTGTGGTATTCCTCCAATCTATCTCGGTTGTAATTTCGCATGGCGCGCGGGATGTTATATTCAGCCAGCCTGATGCATGGGGAGGGAGTGAGTCTATGAGAAGGAGCCCACACTGGCATGGTAATGAGTCACTAAAAACGTACGCGTCGCTCAATGGGGTGTGGATGTTGTTGTATGCAAGCTGATTTGCACCGATCATGGCATCCTTGAAGGCGGTCACGTCCACGTCAGGATAATTACGCCAGCCTTGAACCCAGCAGTCGTATATCTCCTGGCGTCCTTCTCTGACTTCCCGTGGCTAAGTTCAAGAAAATGCGTCAGCAGCGGAATCTCGCTGAGAGTCGTGCATCGAACCGTACCTCTTCTAACGGAAGGGGGGAAATGAGGAACAGTGACAGGACTTTATCGGGGTAGGACACGGCCGTTTGTAGTGCGATGCATGATCCCATAGAGATCCCTACGACGTGGCAGGGTGGAAGATTCAATGCATCCTATAAGTTCTATATGAGGGAAACCTTGCACCACAACTCAGTGTAGTACTTACCATGAAAGCTGCGAGGTCATCGGCTGCATCCTCTCTGCGCCAATCAATGCTCATAATTGCTTTAGTTTCGCCATGAAGCCTCATGTCAACGCCGATAAGATTGAACCTGCGCAGCTGGGGATCGGAGAACTGAGCTAGAGGTACATGGTGAATATGAGGCTGCCACTGCGCCTGAAATTTTATTGAAGGAGCACTTACGTTGAAAGAAAATGTGCCCGATGTATATGGGGTGAATGAAGATGACAGTCGGGAGATTTGGGTCTATTTTATCGGCAGAGGGACATGATGGAGTAGAAATGGTGTAGTGAACGTCGGCAGGACCTGTCTTTGGGCTGATGTGCACCATAGGCATCTTGGCGCACTCGATGATGCGAGACAGGGGTCTCATCGGTGACGTCATACAAATCCTTCATCGTTCCCTCCCTCGCACGGGCCCTGACGGCACTAAAGCAAATAAAAATTGTATAACGCGGAAGTCATAAGCACGGTCGTAAGAGTGAAATGGTGGTAATCGAGGGAAACGCGAATCGAATGCAGCTTTATAGATTGCATGCGCCACTCAATATTGTGTACGTAGCCTACCCATGGGCGCCCGCATCCTTGCTGATGATCTCCATTTCACGGGATATCGTATAAAACTACCGATTTACATACAACCGAGATAAAGTTTACATTGACACGAGGATAGGCAATATTAAAGCTTCGCTTTATCGACGTCTTTGAGCTCTATCCCTTGCTCAATCGCCCACTTCTTCAACCTATCCATCATCTCGACCCACTCGTGCGTCCCGCCTTCCCCAACACCTTTCACCCACTTCCCTGCTTCTCCAATCTCTTCGACCTTGACCCAAGCCTTTCTCAGGATATCCTTGTTACGGTACACCTCCTTCTCCCATTCAGGAACCCTTCCATCGTCCTCAAGAGTCCTTCCCCACTGGTCACCCCACACCAAATCCAACTTGCCGCCCTGCGCAGCGCTGACAAAGTCGTACAATGCATCCCGATATTCAAACTGCTGCATCGCCTCAAACCGATGCCACGCCTTCGCAATCGCCAGCGGGCTATCGCCGACATTCCGCCTGAGCTCTTCGTACCTCGAGATGATATCTACCGCCTCTTGCATTGGCTCCAGACTCCCTGGGTTCGTAAACGCATGCAGCACCGCACGCGCCTGGGCCTCCACGACGGGGAAAGGCGCCACGCGAACCAAAAGCCCCAGGAACGCGAGACTCGAAGTTGGGAAGGCATTCTGCAACGGAAAGACGTGCTTCGCTAGCGGGAACACACCATACGTCGAGTTGTAGATCTCACGCGGCAATGGCGGGACAGGCGGTGGGACGCTTGAGCGGATAATGTTTGCGCCGAGGAAGGGGAACGAGGTCTCGTACCCCGTCGCGAGAATAGTGTGGCTGATCCCCGACTCCACCGAGCCATCCTCAAAGGTAACTTGGCCGTCGGAGGTACTGCCGAAGTGCGTGACGCGGCCGCGCCGTTTGAGGTTCCCAACATCCTCCGGGAGAGCCCCAGTGGCAGAGTGGATTACTGTCTGTGCGGCGCAGCACATCTCCGCTGAGATATCCTGTCCACTGGGCCCTGCGCCGACGACGAGCACTTTGTCGCCGAGGTTGTGTGGGTGGCGGTACCATGCTGAGTGGGTGGCGCGGCCAGAACTCAGCCATGCTGCGATCCCGGGGGTATTAGGGTACCGGGGTATGTGGTAGTGACCGTTGCAGACGATGACCAGATCGAAGGAAACTGTGGGGCCTGTGGAAAGCGATACCTCCCAGTCTGAGTTAGATTCTGAGCGGGTGATGGAAGTGACTGTTGTGCTGAGTTCGATGTGGGGGTGCAGACCGAAGTGATCGGCGAAATCCTCGAGATATTTGTGCACCACGTCTGCGTGGGGGAATAAAGGGGTGGATGGCGGGAATGGGTAACTCGTAAAGGCCATGATTGGGTGGGGAATGTTTGTCGTGAGGGAATTGTACAAGGGTGTAAGCGGTGGGTCATCCAGCGGAGGTGCAGGTAGCCTGAAAATGATTGTAGTCAATGTCGCCACTGGTACTGGAACTCACTACGTACCAGACGCCACCTAGTTTGTTGCGCGCCTCGTATGCTGTCACCTCCCATTGACCAGCCTTGTACTGCGACGAGTCGAGGACGACCTTGAGAGCTGCCAAACCAGCGGGTCCTGCCCCGATGATGCAGATCTTCTTTGAAGCATCGCTCTCTGGCTGGAAATCTGCGCTTCAAAGGTCAGCAGAGGAAGTAGCACACCAAGGAGGATGCACTGTACCTGGTAGATCCATAGATGGAATTTGCCGAGGACGCGTGCAGACGCGCTATTTGTGCTGCTTTGACGCGGCGTGTTCTAGCTCCTACCTAGATGTCTGGCAGCAGGCGGTATCGGACGAACCTCAACGCCAACGTCGACGCCGCTCAGCCATCTCGTCCAACGTCCAACCACCAGGCCCGCCCCCTGTCGTCCGCTCAAATCCTCTATCAAGCGCAGACTAATCAAGGGGCCACAAACCATCCCCAGCCTACACCCATTCATTATGCGTCACTTGCGCCGCAGAGCCATATGCAAGCGCACACATATGCCCCACACCCACCGCATCCCCAAGCACCTCCACCCGCATCATACTCTGCTGCACAAAGGCCAGACCCAACCGATGCCTTTGTGAATAAGCTTATCACGGCCCTCGTACCTGTCCTCAGCGCGCAAAACAAGTCTGTGTCTGCGAGGATTGGCGCTCTCGAGACAGGCCTTGATGAGAAGCTCGCTGGTCACGTCCATGCGTTGAAAGACGACGCGGCGTCACGGACAAAGGAACTGGCAGAGGCCATGTCCAAAGCGCATTCCATGCAGCAGGCGGTGACGAAAGCGCTCGGGAGCCGTGTAGAGAAACTTGAAAAGGATATTGCGTCAGCCTTTAATCGCAAGGACAACAGTTCTCTCGCCAGTCGGCTGGATGCGATCTTGTTCACAGTGGAGGAACTATCGGAGAGGGCAAAGGACCCCCAGGCGATAGGTGCGCAGCTCTTTTCTTCTCGTTCACTCGGTTTAACCTTCAGATCATCTATGCAGTCCCCGATCAGCCTGAGACGGTACTTGTGACGACTCCAAAGCAATACGCAGACGCAGCCATTGAGACCGAAACCGCGCCGGTTATTGCTGTTGAACAGCCAATATACTCTGAAGTGTCCGTTGGTTCAAACTCCCCTATCCCCAAGACGCCGCGCCGGAATCCAGAGCCTACAACACGAAGTTTCGCCGTCGGCCCCATGCGACAGGCGTACTTCAGAATAGGGACGGACGTACAGACGCCGCTACCTCCAAAGCCGCCGCCGCAGTACAAATCGTTCGGAGGTGTGTATATATGCTACATTACAGCCGTAAAAGAAAGTTACTGAAATGTTACTTTTAACAGCCGCAACATCACCGCCCACTGACCTGCTTCGTTTGAGCATGACGAGCTCGGGCCGCTACTCCTCGGAAGGCATGACGATTGGTACGGCGCTTTACGCTTCCTACCTTTCTTTATCTAATGGTTGTTCATTGGGCAATACAGCATATCCTGAGATGAAGGCTGTTGTTGAAGGAGTGGTCAGCATTATCCCGCGATTGGAGCCCAATAGGATAGAGGCTGCACATAGTGAGGCGGAGGATGAGGATGAAGAGGAGGATGAGTTAGAGTACCCACTAAGCCCCGGAAATGACGGCAGTGTGCAGAGGCTATCGCTGGATGAAGACAATTTGGAGTACCCAGGAAGTCCCGGGCATGACGACGTGCAGATGAGATCGCTGGGTGAAGATGATGTAGGGTACCCAGGAAGCCCCGGAAACATCACTGGTGTGCAAATGAGATCGCTGTTCTCGTCTTTCCCGACTATTTCCAGGAGCCTCTCTGCCGCAGATTGGTCCGACGAAGGTACGCTCACATTCATAATTTACTCGCACTATATTCAGTCGACTTCCTTAACACACCACGATGCCCCCTCAGACGAAGGTGCGTCTACCTTCCACCTCTGTGACATGCCTTATCACTAACTAGAGCGCCATACAGAAGAAGACTCAGAACTCCCTGTATTCCACCCAGACACCTTGCCCTCAATCGCAAAGCAATATAGCGCCATCAGCAATGAGCGGGACTCTAGTAGCGACGGGACGGTCGCCTCTCTGCGTCACGACGCCCTCGGCGACGCGCACGCCGGGCCACGATCGTCGTCGCCACAGCCTCCCATCCTGCCGTTCCACCCACGCCCATCGGTGTCCCCGCTGCCCTCCCCTGCGAGCTCGCCCTCACCGTCGCCGGTCCCGACTCCAAGACGCAAGGCGCCGCCGAAAATTGTCTCGAGCCCGATTGAAGATGACGAAGAGCTTTCGAGTGCTGGGCTTGTTTCGAGCGCATTGCGTGAGGTGTCCAGTCCTATGAAAGAGCAGACGAAACTTGCGGCGCCCACGTTGGACTCGACGTATGCGGCACCAGTATCGAGTCCTGAGTACGAGCCACCTAGTCCTGTTAGGGCGACCTCAATATCCAGCCCCGCGCCTGTTACTCAGTCTCAGTCTCAGCCCCAAAGCCAGGCCGTACGACGTGATGCCAGACCTGAGGAGAACAATGTCATCCCGGATTCGGAAGACGAGTCTGAGCTGTCGGTGACGCGGTTGATCACACAGACGTTCGAGAATCTCGAGGAGCTGCAGCCCGAGGCAGAAGCAGGATCGGCCGAGCATGTGCCGCTTTTCCTTCCTTCCCTGTCGCAAGAGGACTCGCCGCCGACAACGCCAGTGCGATCGCCCAAGAAGATCAAGCGTGTGGTGTCGTCAAGGTCGAGCTCCGACTCGCATTATTCCTTTGCGGCCAACCCAAAGCCTACTGGCACTGTCTCGCCTATCAAGAGGATATTATCATCAGGCACAAACGTTCCGGGGAGTATCAAGAAACCCTCGCTCTCACAATCACAGTTCAAAGTCACCACCAACACCTCAACCACCTCCACACCCATTGTACCCATTGTCGCCTCTCCTAGCCCCAAGCCACAACCTTCCTCCGCATCTACCAACTCTTTCACACCTGCCGCCGCTCCTCGCCCCAAACCGCGACCTTCCTCGAGCTCTACCAACTCTTTCGCACCCACAGTCTCCGCTGTCTCCGTTCCTCCCCCCAAGCCACAACCTTCCTCCTCCTCAACCAACTCTTTCACACCCACTACCACCTCTGCCGCTACTCGCCCCAGGCCACGACCTGTACCAAAGAAAGTTTGGGCCCCGTCGTCCCCGATCTACATCTCTTCCCGCTCACCCTCCCCACTCTCGGACCTATCCGAATCCGAGTCTGAGTCCGGATCAGATTCCGATTCCGACGACGTGCACATCGTTCCGGTGAAGAAAACCACGCTTGTCACGACCAACAACGCCAAAGCGAAAGTCGCGCCTGCACCAGCGTCCACATTCGCATCTGCTGGAAAGGCACCTCGCATCAATTTGAAGGACAAGATCCTGAAGCTCACAGACGCTTCAAGAAACGACACGAGCGCAGCGGTTACGAGGGTTAAGAAACGCAAGATCAAGGTGCCGACGTCGTTGGAGGCAATGGAGCCGCCGTTGAAGCATGCGCGACAGAGGGTGGATGATTCGGCCCATGCATATGGCGAGTCGTCAATGCGCGAGAAGAAGAAGGCTGTGTCGAGTGGGAATGGGAAGGAGAGGGAGAGGGAGGAAACGAGGAGGAGAAAAGAGAAGAGCTCAACGGAGTCGGGAAAATGTGTGTCGGAGAGGGTGAGGCAGAAGGCACCGTCGCAAACGTGTGAATGGCCGCCGAAGAACGTGACGAGCGATAAGAAGTTCAACCAGCTGGTGTGTCTGATTGACTTGGTACTTTGCTTTTCGTATGGCTGATTTTCGCGTTGGCCGGGCTCCAGTTCATCGAGTGTGAAGAGTGAGTAGATTGCTCTCAGTCTCACGAGACGACGTATGGCCCTGATACCCCGGTTCTTTGCGCATTAGGTGCGACAACTGGTACCACTATGCCTGTGCTGGCATCATCGACTCTAAGGACGCTCGCATAAAGGGGAGATTCACATGTCCACCTTGCTCCGGTGACGGGTTAGTCTTCTCTTTATTACCTCCTCATCTCATAACATCATGCTAAAAACTATATTCGTGTTTTCAGTGTTAGTACGTGTCTACAGAAACTTCGCGTGGGGAAATGCATGGGCTGACGGGTGAATGACACCTCCTACCAGATCCTGTGGTGGCGAGCAGAAATATCGTATGCGCGCGTCCTGATTGTGGTGAAGACAAGGAGCCTTCTGACCAGTTCTTCATGACGAGACTTTTGGGGCGTTCGACCAAGGTGCAGAGCGGATTGGGGAAACGATATGTATGGCTCGTTAAATGGGATGGGTACGTCGCTTTTTCGGTCTCTCTCTCGTGCGCGTATGCTGAGTGGTGTCGCGTGGTGGTGGTGCAGGTACCCTGTTCAGGAATGCACTTGGGAAGAGGAGGACGGAATGTCAGATCCGCTCAGCTTCATTCAGCGATTCAATGAAGCTGCGTTGAAGGAAGGCGTTAATCCGGAGGTGGACCAACATTCGACTATCTTGCTGCGGGAAGCTATCAAAGGCGGTTGGAAGGATCCGAACGCGTAGGGCACAGCATTCTTAGACGACGACAGATACGAAGATTTTTCGACGGCTATACTTACTCTTTCTTGATACACCACATCGATATCAGTGGTGACTTCTTCCCTCATACTCTGTACATACTACCTATCCCAAACTCAATTTTGTAACTTACTGTAACCTTCTTCGTTTCTAACCTCCTATTCTATCACAGTATATCTATGTACAATACCTCTTGTTGTCGATACAGCTCGCATTGCCGTCCGTCGCTCGAGGCCAATGTCTGCGCTGCACAACAGCGGCCCGAACGCCGAGAATTATAATAAACAGTGCAAGACAATTCAAGCAGCTTTCGTCTTTGCCCTTGTTTCATCTTTCCTAGGAGCTAAGCTATGGAACAGGATAAATCTGCGACGACATCCTCAGAGAACCAAATCGGAGCGAACGACGTCGCACCAAGGAAATCGCGACTCATCCAACGGACGGAGAATCAAAACGTTGCCTCTTCGACAAGCTGCCATATGAGCTCCTAGCAGAGATATGCATCTTCACGGAGTCCTCGGATGATGTCCTTGCGATCGCGCGGTCCAGCAAATTCTTTTGCGTAACGCTCGTCGACCCGTCATCGCAATTTATATGGAAATCAGTTCGGAAAGCATACCCCGTACCTCCACCGGAAGCAATGTCAACGTTTACGGAGGTCTCTTACGCTGCTTTCCTGTTCGGGGGTGGGATCTGTGAGGTATGTCTGACCCCTCTTCCTGGTTCACCATCTATGACGGGCGTTCTCTAGAGTTGCGAAAAGCCAACGAGGGCGATGTACCGCTCCTTTGGAATACGACTGCGATTGTGTCGAGATGTACGTAACCTTCATCGCCCCTGCGAGCCAGCAACCTCAACCTTCCCATCACACTGACAGCACCGGTGTTTGGCCAAGTTCGTAACAAGCGGGTGAGCATCGTCATTCTATGTTGGACGTCACAAGCTGACCTTTGTGTAGAAAACTACGCAATTCAAGCGTTCATTTGACCCACGATGCTGCAGTTGAGAAGTGTTTACCGCATGTGGAAACAAACCTGTGCTTTTGTGCGTCCTGCAGATTCCCTCAGACCATTCCCAGTACTAACGATTAGTTTGAAGTGCCTAATCCATATGGTACAACCCGCAGACTTTTCCGAGAAGTTCACCACTGACCGCTATACTTTTAGGACGCACCCTACACAGAGTCTATCGGGCTTCGGACTGGAATCGTGAAATTGGAGACTGCGCGAACAGCCCCGATGATTATCTGGAAGTAAGCACAACCATCCCTTTTTCCTCTTTCGATCTCACTTTTTGCCAGCGACACGAAAATGCTGTCAAGTACACCAAAGCGTACATGGAGGTAAACATTTAGTTGCCTACCGCTAATAAATTTGACTAAAACGAAAGCCCAGTTCTGCGAAAAATTGCACGACTGGCACACACTGCAACAAGCGTCTTATCGGAGCAACGAACTGGCGAATGAAACTTTGTGAGTAAGCATTCGCGACTCAAGCAACTCTTCACGTACTCAACCTGCATCAGTGCAAAAGCTTTAGTCGAAAAGCATGGGTGGAGTTACTGGGACATCATGAACTCCACTCCCTATGGACCTCTTCATCGTCTCAGAAACCAACGAATCGAGAATGTCACTCAACGTGGCGAGTAACAACAGCCATACCCACCGAACCATTTCTAACGTTCATCCACAGATTTCGATCTGATAGCCTTGGACATTGACCAAGCCCTCCTCAAGCTGGCCGAAAACCGGAAGCGGAAGGCCCAGGAGATTCTCTACACAGAGAATCGCAACGCCGTCGCGCAGCACTACCAACGGCTCCGCTCCAAACAACCACAACCAATCCTACCATCCCTCCCCGTATTCCGGCGACTCCCCGTGGTAACGATGCTCCAAGGCTCCTCCCCCTCAACCGTCGGCGAAGGCCCCTCCAAAGTCGCCCATGCACTGAAGAAGGAGAAATTCGTCACAGATCGTCTTAACGAGCAGCTGAAAGCGTGGAGAGAACAAGCGCAGAAGGATCTGGGCGCTGTGCTCGGTTATCCGAATTGGCGCACGGCGAACACGAAGGTGCTGCATCCTGTAGACAGGATCACCGCCAGATTCTTGTGCACGGTCTGCTCAAAGATGGAGACCAAGTATCGAGATGAGGAGAGCCTGGATTTTGCGGGCGCGTGTGCGCACCATTGTCGGGGGGTCAAGAAGCGGAATAAGGAGGATGAGGTGTGGAAGCCGGAGACTTTCGTCAAGGACGGAAAGGTGCGTTTCGTTGTCCTTCTTGGCTTCAAGGCGGTACTAATTTATGCCTTGCATGGATAGGCTATCGCTGCTCTCTCGAAGCTCCTTCCCCTATGCACAATGGAAGAAACTTCTGCGGAGGACAAGATCAAGGTTGAGGCTCTCAGTGATACGATCCTCTGTACCTCATGTGAATCGGGGATTATACTGAATCCCAAGTCCTTGGTACGTCAACTGCAGCAGTTTACCAACGCCAACACACATATCTTCTCAGATCGGCCACTCTCATCGGCACGATGACATGCAGTTCAGGGTGTTGTCGCCAGAAGAGGCCGCTACCTACCTGGAATATCCTCCCGTACCATCTCTTGTATCAACCCTCGGTGGCCCTGAACGCCGAGTCAAGGCCGCACGCGAACGGGTCAATTTTGGGTGTCGGCACTGTCTGAATGCACACAAGAAAAAAGCAGATGGCACAGAGGGCGAGCAGCCACCCCAGCCGCCGCCGCAAGACGCAACTGGCGAGGGCGATAAACCGCTGCCGCGGGGCAGAGGACCGAAAAAGGCGACGTTGAAATTCTCGTTCAACGGCCTTTGGTCGCATATCAAAGAAAAGTGAGTCCACTTTGTACAAAGCATCATCGGCATATTGCTCACCATTTTCGTCTAGACATGGAATTGATAGCGTCCGCGATGAAGACGTTTACGCATTTGAACCGATTGATCTCAAGCAACTGACTTCGAAGTAGGACATGTGCGTCCTGCTCGAGCGCAATTATAATGGAATGTACAACTAATGTATCGAGATTCGACTGCTGCTGCATGTATTTTTTGTTATTTTTACTGTATCTCTCATGAGGTGGGAGGAAACACATGGGGGAAGAGTAACTAGTATCAGCCAGAACATTCTGTGTACGATTTAGAGCTATATAGGCAAAAAATTTAGAGCAATAAGTTGGTGGGACCGAGTGTTGAAGCCATGGATTCGTCCGCAAACCGTGATATCAAGCGCCGCCGTTTTTCTCCTATGTCACGTATAAGTCCTGCAAACCGTCGGAAGGATAGAGGAAGGAGCATGTACCTCGACGTGTGTTCGAGGAGGCGGGTTGAGAACAGGCTGCTTAGGGACATATGATGAGACTCCGGACGGAAAAAGAGAGAATTTGGAAAGAAAGCGAATTAACTCACGGTGCTAGAACTCGAAGACTCATCCAATGCCTACGGGCGAGCATATCAACAAAGGAAAGTGAATCAAGGTGATATACAGCAACATACCTTGTCATCCTCTGCAACCGCTTGTTTCTCCAAGTCCACATCACCGGCCTTCGCAACGGCGCTGGAGTCATACGGAGGCAAAGGCGAAACCGGCGCTATGGCAGGGGTTGTGGAAGCCGGCACTCCGCCACCGCCGCCACCACTGGTGCTACTAGAGATAATCATCATACCACCGCGCCTGCGGCGGCGCCACGGGCTGAAGAAGGGGCGACGCCCAACAGCAATGACGTTCACACTGCGCTGCAGCTGCTGTTGCGTGCTTGGGACTGGGGCACTCGGGACCCCGGGAACAGGCACCCCAGTGACGGGGTTGTGTAAGCCAGCGGTGCGAGAGCGCTTTCGGCTACGGCTGAGGAGGCAGGACAAGAGGCAGAGAAGGAGGACGAAGAAGAAGCTGCCTGTAGGAGGGAAGTAAGTCACAGTTCATGAATTTAGGGGATGGCAGGAAAAGTAGAATAGACTTACCAACGACGCATCCAGCGATAATTCGGCCTGGACCCCTGCGGACGACAACGACTTGTTGGGCCTCCACAGTATCAAGCAGATAACCGATGATCAAGAGCAGCGCTCCGGCTGTGTGGTGAATGGGCATCGCAGTTCCAATGATCGAAGCATGTGAACCGACGATCGTTCACATTTATGCAGGCAGACATACTCGGTGCCTGGGAGCGGAAATCAGTGAAAAATGCATTCTAGGGGGGCGGAAGCTCGAGACAAGGGGGCGGAATGGACACAGAGAGACATGTCGAAACGCGCCTAGGCTCCCAGGCTCTGCAAGCCATTGACAATAGTTCGTCACTCGGCTGTTCAACAGCAATGATGCAAGCAGTTTACGCGTACTTGCCTTGAGGATAGGCAATGTTTCGAACATGACGGTAGCATGTTGAGGCGTGGCATACTAGTAGACTGAAACATCAGGCTTTTCTTCAATAATAACTAGGATAAGACTGAAGATGTGATATCATTCAAGAACGCATGATGGAAGGACTCGTTTGGATCAAACGCGCCGCCGCTGATGGAAATGATGCGCTGACGCGACGCGACACGTCAGACAAGTGGGTTTTCCCGAAATATCATGTTCTCTCGCGTTCGGCAGCTTGCGACGTTGGCAGTGGATTCTCTTCGATATGATGGCCATTTGCCTCCTATATAAACGCGCCGGGATGTCAGTTTAGTGCCCCCTTTCCCTCGTTTCATCCCCCACCTGGTGTTGCTCTTTGCTAGTATGGTCTGTTCGAAATCAATCGTCGTTGGGGCCCTCTTCTCCTCGTCACTCGTTTATGGCACCCTCATCCAAAAGCCCGGCCTCGTTCTTACCTCCGGAAGCCAGCAGAATCGTGATGCTGTCGTGAAGCTTTTCACGACGAGTTATGAGTCCTATAGGTGCAATTTCTTCCTCCATCTGGAGGAGCTGTGCGGCATCTAATCGACCAAAATCCAGGGCCAACGCGTTCGGACACGATGATCTGCTTCCTCTCACTAACAGTGCGTCGTGTTATGTATTCACATTGTACGCCCGACTTACATGGACACGTCCTTATAGAATCTTCCAATAGTCGCAATGGTTGGGGTAAGCGGAAGGAGAATCCGAGTTTTGTGCCAAACTGACTAGGAAGCTCGGTTCAGGTGCTTCACTTGTTGATGCCATGTCCACGATGGTGCGCCGCTACGATGTCACTTGCTTGTCCGAAAGACTGACGTCTTTCTGTCCAGTACATCATGGGTCTCGATGTACGCCTCCTCTTACACGTTGTTTGCGATGTCCTAATGACTCCGTTGTGCTTAGGGTTATTTTGCTGAAGCCGTAGACTTTGTCGCCAACAAGATCGACTTCAGTAAATCGCAGACCCCAGATGCCGTCAGGTATATCTTCGCGGCCCTTTGCACAGCTGTCGCTGAACATTCCTTTACCTTAGCGTCTTCGAAACCACTATTCGCTACTTGGGTGGACTTTTGAGTGCGTACGAGCTGAGTGACCAGAAGTACCCAGCGCTCCTCAAAAAAGCCACACAGGTCGCCGACAAGATAGCGTTTGCATGGGTTGGCGTGAGTACCTTACTTTCCTCAGGCCATCCATCGTAACACGGGACAACTACTAGGTCAACGACGTTCCTTTCGGTTACTTGAATTTCACTACCAACAAGCCCAAGATTGCGACCGTAAGTGCCTCTTTCTGAACTGAATTGAATGATTTCCGACAGTAACCCATCGCAGTCGAACATCGCAGAAGCCGGGACAGTATGTCAATCGGTTGAAAGAAGAAGTACTGATTTCAACACCGTTTGTGTTGTTAGCTTACGTTGGAATGGGCAACACTGTCGAAGTACACCGGCAATGATACCTACCGACAGCTTACCGAGAAGTCTGTCCGGCGCGTCGCAAGTCAGGTTGCGCCACTTCCTGGTGCGTCTACTCTTGGGTTAATCAATACATTGTGCTAAACCTATTCAGGTCTTCCTGCGCAAGGCATTGATCCTTCATCTGGCACGCCTGTTGGTGGTTACGTCGTAAGGATCCATTTTGTCTGTTTGTGTGTTGAGAATACTTCTATAATGCATGTAGACCTGGGGCGGCGGTTCAGACAGCTACTTCGAGTACCTGATCAAGTACGCCCGTTTGGCCAACACCGCCGATCCGTTCTTCGTAAACAAATGGAGCCTGGCCGTCGACTCCTCCATCAGAACTTTGCTCAGAGTATGACCGGAGATTACTCATCTTTTTCCCCAATCAATGTACTTAGTACTGGTGCCTTTCAGACCTCAACTGTTGGAAATCACGTCTATCTTGCTGATTACGATTCCTCGAAGAAAATCCTACATGTTGGATCTCACTTGGCCTGTTTTTACGGCGGGAATTGGCTGTTTGGTACGACAAAAAAACTTTACTTTATATAAAGCCCTCATCTAACCAAATGTCTAGGCGGACGTTTGCTGAACAACCAAACCATTGTCAAGATCGGATTGGACCTCGTCGATGCCTGCTGGAACACCTATGCTAGTACCGCGTAAGACTTCGCCAAGTTTTTCTCCCGCGCAATATATTGCTGACTTCTCTCCAGCACCGGCATAGGGCCAGAAGCCTTCGCTTTCATCTCCGATGATGGCGACTACACGGGTGGCGTCAAGCCCACCGCTGACAATCTCCGATTCAATGCGGAGCACGGCTTCTACATCACGTCGTCGGCATATATCCTACGCCCGGAGGTTCTCGAGTCCAATTTTATGGCATGGCGCGTGACGGGCGATACGAAGTACCTTGACCGTGCCCAGAGCGCGATTGAAAGCTTCAACAAGTTCCTCAGCGTCAATGGCGCGTATGCTGGGCTTTGGGATGTCAACAACGTCAACTCGGCGAGGATCAATGACATGGAGAGCTTCTGGTTCGCGGAAGTGCTCAAATACCTGTTCGTCGCGACTCAGCCTTTCGAACAAAGCCGTGCTTACCTCACTACACTTGTGATACGATACAGGTACCTTACTTTCGACGACCCGGAGCACATTAGTCTCGACAAATGTGCGTAGCTTCTTATGCGCTCCTAAGATCTTATTGTTGAGTTATTTCAGACGTCTTCAACACAGAGGCCCACCCTTTGAAGGCGCCCGCCCCGAAGGAAAGCTATGGCAGTGGCAGGCTTCCTAGCCCCACTTCGAATGGCCAGGCATTCCAGGTTACGGACGGCGAAGTGCCCGAGGTCAGTCAAGGCCGGGGGATACTTTCGCTTTGAAGAGTCGAACGTCCAGTGCTAGAGAATAAGTACTGAATTCCCCCTCGATTATATCAGTGTTCCCCGTGGCAAGCGAAAGTCCGTCATCGCGAGCTCGAGCATTAAATTCCAGGAAACAATCGTCCATGCACGTTGGGATTCGAACATTTACACCACTAAGTAGTCGCCCACGCTCTTTCTACATTATACCATTATGATATGAAGAGTAACTTCCGAAAGACTGGACACTGAATGCCTTCTCAATCATGTCACAGTGCTTCTCATAACCAGCACAAGTTCACCAGCGGGAGCAGGCTGAGCGGAAATTTAAGAATATGGAAAAGCATATTTTCTCGGATACCGTTGTTGAACTGTTGTTTGATTAATTTTGCCACCTCGTTGTGTGATAAGTATGTCTGTTGGTGCTCTGTGGCTTCGTCGTGTGGCGACTACGCCACACTGAGGTTTTGTTCGATAATGAATGTGTGCCCTGTGGCTTAGTTGGTTACGGCGTCCGACTGTTAATACTCTCAGATTTAAATCGGAAGATCGAGAGTTCAAGTCTCTCCGGGGCAGTATTTTCTTCCTTGTTCCCCCTACGAAGATCCAGCCGACAATAGGATATCCAGCGCGTCGAAGCTGATATTTTTGGGACTCTAGAACTGCGAGATGTGAGGGTCAGGTCCTCGGACCATGGCCAATCTACGTACCTGAATAGACTCTGTCTGGTTTCGTTTCGTGTTACTCAACAATGGACTCTATATTAGTATCATGGGCACTTACTTACGATTTGACGGACTCTTACATATTGACTGGTTGTTTGTCTGTATGTCTTCGTCGAATCAACTCCATTAACGGCCACCTCGAATCGTCGTCCTCGCCTCGTCCCTTCGGCTCGGTCTGACGTCCATATCCGACCCGGACCATCACACGAGAGTGGTTGAGCGGGACGTGGTGCAGTGGCCGATGCTTATGTTATATTTCTCTTTTTGGAACACTGGAGTTCGGCAAAGGGCAAGTAGCTGGTCCGTCCTCTTCATCCATAAATTTGCCTCTCCTCAGGAAATCCGAATTTTCTTATATGTACATACTTAGGGCCTGCACGGTAACCGGGCTACGGCCGCGCTGTCGGGCGTGGCTAGCGGTTTGATGGGCTATTCTCATCTCAAGCACGTGGGCGGATAGTCCCGCAAGAGTTGTCGTTCGGCAAATGGGCTAGAAAGTTGGGCCATGTAGATATACCATGTAGCTAGATAACTCGACATCTTTCACTCGTTATTCTACCCCCTAATCAGCGTAATCATATATGCATGCCTCCCACTTGTGTTAGCAAGTCTACCTAGAAGAACTCTGATCCCAAATCCGCGTCGAAGGACATGAAAAAAACGCGCATACTAGTCAGCCCTTGGCACCATTAGGGCCACATGGTGGCGCAAACATCATTTCCGCGATGGTGTACGATGAATTTCTTCAGCTACATATCAGAGTGCACTGAGGTTTGCTAGTCGTGTCGTGGCCATCAGAAAGGCTATTGATTCGACGACCTAGCCCATCGGCATCATCGGCATTGGGAACCCTTTCGCCAATTCCCCGTGCAGAGGCCTACGCGTCATCAGTGTACCCTGCCACCCACTGATACCACTAGTCGAGAAGCTACCTCAACGTTAGACGTTAAATCCTTGCCCACAGAAGTCCAAGTACTTATGCTTATCTACCGTCGGGTCAGTTGCAGGCTTGAGCAAGTCGACCATTGTGGGTTCGCCGCGTCGAAGCACAGTCGAGGGGTCGTTCTGCCAAGCAATTTCGCTTGGACCTGGGCCGCCTGTGGAACTTCTCCTGTCGATGTCGGAAAGCGCCTGACACCAGCCTGACACCTGTCGCGTCTACTGAAGTACCCTTGGACTACCCTCAGTGCCGACGCTGCCAGCACAATGCTAGACCGATTCAGGCAATTTTATCGCTCAGAGCTGTCGCCGTCAGCACATCCAACAACCCGGTTGTGATCCATCCTTCAGGCTGCGTCCATATGTGTCGCCGAATACTTACCTCCGTTGTTCGCTCCCACAATACCGGCCCCGGGGTACTGGCGATAAATAGGGAGAACATCCACGTCCCAACACCTATCCACCCATATTCTCCTGTTTCACACCCACGATGGGAAACGAGAGCCATGCAGCAGGCAGCACTTACTACGCCGATCAACTGGACCACATGGAACGCTTGATTGAGGAGTACAGCCGTTCTAAAGTGTCTACACCAGGCCCATCTCAACCTCCACGTCGCAGAGGACCTGTCACATCCTCCATCCTTCTTACAGGGTCTACAGGAAACCTCGGATCCGACGTTCTAGCGTTACTGCTACGCGACCCAAGTGTCACGAAAATCTATGCCTTAAACCGTCGTTCATCGCGGGGACCTGCCTCTGAGCGCGTTCGCGCGCAGTTCTCAGCCAAGGGCCTCGACGTCGCCGCGCTAGAGTCAGAAAAGCTAGTGTATCTCGAAGGAGATGCCACCCAAGATGACCTTGGTCTTGGAGGTAGCGTATACACTGAGGTATGTAATTATAGATTACATCGACATTCCTCCTCGTCTGACTTTTCTTCACCAACGTTGCCCAGATTTGCGCATCGATTTCGATGATAATCCACAATGCATGGCCGATTACTCTACAACAAGACCTCCGCTTCTTCATACCAAATCTTTTGGGTCTTCGCAATCTGATCAATCTGGGCTACGCCTCGTCTAGCACTACGTCACTGCGTTTTGTGTTCATTTCATCAATTCGCGCAGTTCAATCTTGGCATATCAGATATGGCTCGCGACCTGCCCCCGAAGAGGTTATCATGGACACAGCGGTGGGATGTGGACTAGGCTATGGCGCCAGCAAATGCGTCGCCGAGCGGGTGAGCACCCGCCACTGCATCTCATGCTGACTATTTGTTCTAAATACATCCTTAGATTGTGGCCAGGAGTGGCCTCGACGCCACCACCTTACGATTTGGACAGCTGTGCGGAAGACGTTCGAACGGTCAATGGTCCCCATCGGAGTGGGTACCAATCTCTGTCCATGCTGGAATAACAATGGGCGCCCTTCCAATGGTAACAGGAGTGAGTGGATTGCATGGAGACAATTTGCCGCATCTAATGAAACTGTGAAGCTTTTACCTTTTATTCCACTTGATGTCGCCGCCAAGTGCATGCACGAAGTCATCTCTTCCCCACATTCGCTCCCTGACCTCCTCAACTTTTCTCATCCGCGCCCTTTCCGTTGGACCCTTATAAACGATGCTGTCAACGACGTGATGTCTGCGCAGATGGGCCATTATACTTTCCCCTCCCTTCCATTGCTGGAGTGGACCGAGAAAATTGATCAATCCGTACGTTTGCGGCAGAGAAACCATGTAAGCGTCGTGGTATGATCACAGTCATCCCAATCTGATGCGTTCTGTGGTAGCCTATGGTCAGACTTCTTCCTGGCCTTCGAGTACTCGCCCTTCACAACGAGGCCATTCTGCAACAGGGAAAACAGGACAGTGAGCACGTTCCTCAACCACGCTTGGATAACAATGTGGCGCAAGATTATAGTCCAACGCTACGCGATCTTGAGCAGCTCTCACCAACTGATGCAAAACGTTGGGTGGAGTACTGGATGTCGCTAAAACTCTTCCAAACTGCAAGGCAAGCTGAAACGAGCCCGAAACTGTGAATGATGTAGGCGCTCTACAGAATCCTATGATTTGCCTATATTGTAAATAATCTGGTGCGGTAACTCATTTGCGCTGCAACTCTTTTGGCCTGTGAGGAAACAAGCCAGAAATATGGTGTTTCGCGCAAAGTCATGATGCCTGTTCGAACCCATACATAACTTAGAGCTGCTGTGCGGTGCATGCTGCATGGCACCACATGAAGCTTATGCATGGGACATGCAATCACAATCATTTTCAAGTTGCCCGCCATCAGCAAAAAGGTTGAAGTCTTGGGAGTGGAATAGGATCATATATAAGGGTATCTGTCAGGGGAACACCATTTTGCACCCACCTGTGCCCATGGTAGCCAGCATGCACATCCCTACACATGATGAACTACAGTGCCCATATTGGGTTAGGGTTCCCTATACTTTGCCACAGACTGGGGATTGGCATTGGAATTGGAATCAGATTAATCTGGCTATGTTACATAAGTAACTCAGGTATACGGGATGTAGACCTTGCTGGCAGAGAAGTAATGTGAAATAGAAGAAGTAGGAAAATGGAAAATAATGGGAGGGAGCAGTAACAATGAAGCACATATTTTGTGATAGATGAGGGAGAAGGGATGAGAGATTGTGAGGTAAGGAGACATGCATTTTTTGCTTTGCTAATGGATGGGGATGGTTGATGGGGAGGATTTGCATCCGATAGGAAACAGACCAAATTTGCACAGTGAGGTGTATGCATGACAAATGCCATGAGTTGGCAATATGGACAATGAGCCTAGCCCAAAGTATGGGTGACAGGTCAGGAAGATTTCTGCTTGGTAGGAGGACATTAAGGTTTGGGATGAAGCCCAGATAGTACCTGGAGTAGGTACATGAGGCAAAAGACCAGCATATGGTGTCAGACAGAGAAGGGTGATGTAAGGGCAACTTCCGAGCAGAGCAGGTCATGCTAGCAGAAGGGAATCTGAAGTTTATTAATCAACTGTGTAGTACAATAAAATATAGTTAGAGCACACCTAGCAGAAGGGAATCCAAAGATAATAAGTCTAAGGACCCTTCTGCTACAATTGCAGGTAGCTATTGATGTGCTATACAGTTGATGATATAAAATTGATTCACCTGAATGATGGAAGCATCTGAAATGTCCATGGGATGATTGAAGTCCAGGGAAGTCAGGGATCTGTGATCGAGTCAGGGAATTTGAGTTGGAGTTAGGGCTTTGGGCACCCAAACCCCTAACCCTAGCTTAACCAAATATGGGCACTGTGATCCAGTGCATGTGAGGGCATGCGCACTGGCTGCAGTGGGCACAGATGGTTCAAAATGGTGTTCCCCTGACATCACCCCCCCTCTAGAAATGCATCAACCCAAGGCATGTGGCAGAAGCATAGGTGGCCAGGGAGAGAGAGAACAGGCTGCAAATCTGCTTGGGGGTGTCTGGATTCTCACAATGGAATTGGTGGACAAGGTCAGGTGCATTGACATGATCTCTCAGTTTCCACAAAGCTTCCTCATATCTGTAGCCCTTCCAGAGGACCCAATACTGGAGTTTCTGGTGGAATAGGTGGCTGTCCAGGATCTTCTCAACCTCATAGTACAGCTCATCTTTGATGACCTTGGGCAGCAGAGGGGGTTTTGGGTGGCAGCCTGGAATCAGATCAGAGACAGCTGGTAGGAGCTTCACAACATGGAATACTGGGTGGATGCAATTCATAGATTGGGGTAGGATGAGACAGTATGCAAGACAACCCACTTGTCATTGCATGACAAATGGGCTGAGGTAGCAATGGAAAAGCTTCTTGGACAGCCATGTGGTGGAGATATTGGCTGCATCCAGGTATACCTTATCCCCCAGCACATACTCCAGTGCAGGAACATGCCAGTGGTTGTAGTACCTTTCCATGTCATCCTTTGCTTTTGACAATGCTGCCTTTGCCTCCTCCTGGGCTGCCTGCATGTGCTCCACAAACTCCTCTGCCAACTTGTTCTTGGATGTGGTGTGGCATGGTTCAAAGCCCATGCAAGGATGGTGGCCAGTGTCCAGCAAGAATGGGGTCTGTTGGATGGCAGAGTGGCATGGTTGTTGTAGCTGAATTCCACATCTGGAAGGAGGTCCTCCCAGTTGTTCTGGTGCTTGTTGCAGAAAATGCATAAGAACTGCTCCAACTCCTGGTTAACACATTTGGTCTGACCATTGGTCTGAGGGTAAAAGGCAGTGGATGCTGTGAGCTTGATCCCCAGATGCTGATACAGTTCCCAAATGAACTCTGCGATGAAATGTGGGCCTCAGTCAGACATGAATGCATCTGGGAGTCCATGTAACTTCCAGACATGCCAGCAGTATAGGTTGGCAGCACCCAATGCAGTGCAGGTAGTGTGGGACACAATGAAGTGCATGCGCTTGCTGCAATGTACAAGGAAGTTTCAACTTCTTAACATGTTTCCATAATAGGCAATGCATTTTTGGTATGTGACAGTTGTCACAATATCATCCTGGACCAAATCCAGGCCAAGCTGAGCACCATATTCTATACATTGTTACAGTATAGGCTTGGACCAAAAGGTGGAGTAACATTATGTTTGATTTTGGTAGAAACATATCATATGATTCATAGTTTCATGCAGGACAATATGGTGAACATATTATCAATATGGCTACAATATTTACCTGGACCATATTGTGACCAAATATAGTATCACTGGAAATATAACACCATCTTCTTTGTCAGAAGATTCAAAGAAGATAAAAGAAAAATGCCAGTTTTTGGAGAACATCGAAAACAAGGGAGTCTTTTTCCAGTATTTTTCAAGTCCTTTGTCCAGGAACATAGTGCCACTTTTCCAGTGTATTTGTCTCTGTCTCTTATTGTGACCAAATATAAAACTTTTGTCAGTCATAAATTCTGATCATATGGTGGTCCCAAAACATATATATGATCTA